>JALIZF010001752.1:0-82500 GCA_029948255.1 Telmatactis stephensoni | reverse complement strand
CATTTTATTCTCGCTCAAAAACTACTTTATATTCCATTGTGTGGGCATCTCTGTTAAACTGTAATTTTACACAGTGTTTTTTCCCACACCATAGAAAATACAGCCAATCAGAAAGCAGGAAAACTGTTGTATATTCGACATTCAAGAGACGTCTAATTAAGTTCGCCTGGCCTGTTACGTGTACTGATTCATGAATAATTAACCACGCGCTTTGCTGGTTGTGTACTTATCTTCTGGGGCAGACTTGCATCATGTGGCTTAACACTCATGCAAGTTTCCCAAAACTTTGTGGAATACAGTGAACTCCCTCTAAAACGAACACGGAGAGGTGTTTGTCTTAAAGAGGGTTTAGATTCAGTGAAATATCGAAATTTTGGCGGAAATGGCCAGCGATTGGTGTCCGTTGTAAGAGACGTGTTTGTTAGGACAGTTGAACTTAATAATGTTTTTCAAACTCATGACAAAATGCATCTCAAAATATCTCCTTTTTTCCTCCTTTTCGTGTCTAGATTTGGCATATTGGCTTGATTTTTTAGCGATCTATTGAAAAGGAATGCTACGAAGAATTAGACAGACCATACACGGAGTGCAGAAAAAAGAAGAAAAGTTAGTGTAGGTACCTGGGTGCCTAACCCGAACACTAACACTAACAGAAAAAGTATTGTCTAAATAATCGTTACCTTTTTCAAGTTTTCTTGTACTTTTTCCTCTGGAATTTGGTGAACTTAGAATTGTTTCGGCTTGGACTACAGTATTTTCATGTTTCTTCGCCATCAAGGTGTACAGCAGACAATGTATATTGCAACATTTCCCGCGTTCATAAACAAACGCGTTCGCTGACTGCGCCTGCGCGATTTTAGAAACTGACATCAACGTGCTTCGTCAACTGTACGTACATTTAAATGGCTATATATCATCTTTTTAAGACTATCCCTAGGCCTGTCAGATAAACGTCATTTTAATTCCGCAAAAACCACAGTATACTATTACCTTATTGTTTTGTGGTTCGCGCTAATTCTCCCAATCCGTACAATTTTAATTCTTATCCAGATTCTTATCGGTCTAAAGAGCTAACATTCTATTCAATCGATATCAAGCAAAGATAAGACTGACCGTACCAATATGAATTGATGGCTTGGTAAATTGGTGGTTCAATACTGGATAAGTAGCCAAAGAATCATCACGTAGGTAAGTGTGTGAGAGTGCATAGTCTATTCCTGACAGCAGATCGAATTTGTAGCAACTGATCACGGATTTGCTTTACTATTATTATAGTGATAGCGAAGGTGAGGAATCGAAAAACCGATTGATTTTTTTCTAAAAAAAAACAGCTTTGATTTCAGGGAAAAGACAAACTCTTAGTCTACTGATAGAGAGAAGTGGGAAATCAGCGATTAAGTTTTTCCTTCAAAACAAAAACAAAAATACAAAAACAAAAACAAAACAAAAGACATGGGAGTCCTGTGGTAGCCGAGAGGAAGTGGTGGCCTGGTATTCTTGCTTCATACCCAGTCTACTCTCCTTCTCACTCCTCAAGCATCCCATTGATAAGATTTGAAGGGCGTTTGAGAGAAGATATGACATAGTCCGTGGAAGAGTTCCAAGTCTTTAATTTTGATTGATAGAATGTCCTTGTATCAATTTCTGTAGTGCTCAGGTAATCGCATAAGAGATGCAAAACAAATAATGACAAAGCTTACAGTTTCAAATTGTAATCGAATTGCTTATCGCTGATAAAGCTCCAGTTAAATTCAAAAAGTGAAATCTTAAAGAAAATCAGAGGAAATTTTAGTTTTCGTGAAGAATTTGACGAGGAAACGATCGGAGATATGCTAATGTCGTTAGCATTAATTTTCTATCACTTGGGTGTAAATAGTACCTCGGACATTTTTATAAACATTGAATAAATTTTCTTCTGTCGCTCCTGTCCATGCTTTACAGTATGTCGGTAATTTGAATCTATATTTGATGTTTTTGAAGGGGTAGCTATTAAAGAATTCATATTTCAAAGATATTTAAATTTCGAAAACGCTTTTTCGTTTACATCCAAGTTTTATCCTTACATTCGATTATAGTTTTACCGACACTTTCGTGGCAATCCGCAAACAAGCCTTCTTTTTTCTTTCCCGCCTTTATATAAAACACAAATATGAATTCAAACCAGTGACTGATTTTTTTCATTATCTTCATAAGCCTTTAATGATTTGTGTAGAGCTTAACTTTGACGTTGTGAAAAATCCGCTTTTTACGACTGTCAATTCATGACATGCTTTGGATAGGGAAAGTTTGCTTTTGTGGAAGCTTAAAAGTAACTGACGCAATTGCAACCGAGCGAAGTTATGGCTGCCCCGTTCTTAAGTGCTGTTTGAGAATTATTTATGAAGTTTTATAAAAACACTTTTTTGTTCGCAACCTGTGTGGTCGTGTTGGTAGGATATAAAGTTTTGAAAGGACACAAGATGTAATTCGTTTTCAAATTAAAATGATTCATAGCTAACGACGCTCTCCTTTCTGAGTGGTTATTGTAATTTAGTATCGGAGTGACAGAGGAATGTTGATTAATTCAAATACCATCAAAACACAGCAGAATTATTTATTGTTTTCCAATAAAATCATATCCGAAAAAGACAGTGGACAACTAGAGTTTTACGGAAGAGATTTGATGATCGAAATTATCGCACTCAACAACATGTTTATGCATCAAAACTGACGTGGAGTCATTTCCTCAAACAGATCGAAGCTGAGATATGGGGTAAAGCAAAATAAATGAATTTACTACAAAGATATAGATAAAAATCTTAAGTAGAACTACAAGAGGAGGTCCCGTGCTTTCTCTCTCTAGCATCAATTAAACGTCTTCGCATCGCATCCCTATCTCACCCATTTGTTTTTCAATTACAAGTGAATAAATTCAGAAATGACTACAAATTTTGTTTTAATTGATCACGAGCATTCTACTTTTGGGATCTCAAAAACTTACCGATCTAGAAAGTAGGTTATTTCAATCCTATTTGAAAGTTGTTGCTAATAAGCAATAGATGACAGTAAGATTCGTCCACAGTAATCACAAACTACAAATATCAAGCTGAGTATTGCTGAGGTTTAATATTAGAGTATTGTGGATTTAAATCAGGTTATGGATTTAGTAAACTTACCGTCGGAAGGCTGACTTGCTATCTTTTATCAGTGTTAACTAGAGTTTTTCAGGAATAAAGGAGTGTATTTTCGATGCTTTGTTGCTGTATCTCAACTAGAAGAATCGGATATGAGCGAGGATCATGTACTGTGTATGCTTCTAACTTGACAAGCTCTCTAATTAAGCGTTGCCTTGTGTAAATAATAATAGCACTTTGAACAAAAACTCACAAAACCCACAAGCGGTGGAATATTTAAACATATTGACAACTTAATGGAAAGAGTTGTAAATGTGGTTTTTAATCCGCCATTGTTTTTGAGAAACTCGGGGTGTACTCTAAACTAAGTACTAACTATGGCGGAGGCATTATTTGTAGCTGTACTTTTTCTACTATTACTCCCAGATGTAAAGTCTGTTTATATAAGCCTATTGCCCTGACAGGAGAAATTTACTTCGCACAAAAGAAATTGGTTTCGGAAGTATGGTGTTTATACGGACAAAAAAATTCTTGGTGCAGATGACGTCAACATTAGGTTAGCCAATCAACGCTCAGGAAAGCAAGTTATTGCGAGAAGTCATTTATTTCAAAAGGAATGAAACTGGAATTGGAAGCGAATTTGAATTTTGAATTTCGGTTCGTGGACTCACTCAATAATGTTTATTTGTTCAAAGTTGAGGCACATGAGCAGAATGTTTTGCTGTACAGCGGACATTCTTACAAAAGAAAAATGTCCCTGTTTTATTTATTTATTTAATTTTTCACAATATATTGTTGCTACACTGGACGATTTAATACAATATTATTGTTGAGTTGAGATTGTACACAGTGATTCGATACTGCAGTAAATATTTTCAAAAAACCTAAACAAGATAGTCTTGAAAATCATTTGCAACTGGACGCGCGCCATTTGGAACGATCTAAATTTTCGGACAGCGACCAAATATGAAAATCTATGTCGTTCCATGAACATATCAATTTTAAGCACAGGATCCACTAAAGTCTTAGCAATAGAGTAATGAAACAGAAATGAAATATCGACGTTTTTGGATACATAAGCGACCAATTTATTCTCATAACAATTAACTGATTCGGAATCCAACAGAAAGAACTAATTGGAAAACCTGTCTCATATGAGATATATCAGTTAATCAATTTTTCCATTGTTTCTTGTCCTCCTGCCTAACTTTGCCTTGCTTTTCTCTGGTATTATTCTCATAACCTTTCTTCCAAAATATCTAGCTAGAATATGTAATATTCGTATTCGTACTCGTAAAAACCAAATCGGCTAACATGTTGCTATGTACGTTTCTATCCAATTCAAAACCTCTAAAATAAGATTCTTTGTCCTTTGCATTTCGATATCACTTGGAAATTTTTGAAACAAAAGTTATTATTCCTAGAGATTTTGAACTGGGTAGAAACGTACGTAGCAACGCACGCGGCGTTAGCCAATTTGGTCTCTTCGTATTCGTGAATGCGTAATATGCGTATTAGTAATAAGGTAACTTATATATATGGTATCACCTGCAAGTTTGTTAGTGAAATTGGGAATATCCGAGAGAAATAGAAAAATATCCATGGGCGAAATCGTGAATATAGCAGGGAACATTATGGACAAAAAGGACAGAAGTGGAAGCTAGTAAGTTACAAATTGAAATTGCAGTGACACTTTTCGTTAGAAGTCTGGTCTTTCTCTACTGACATGCGCGAGCCTCGATCTCATACTTACCACATTAGATATAAACATGGCCAACATTGACCTTCACAAGAGAAAATGTTTCTCTTGCCTTAATTCAGCCATAAAATACGTAGTAGTATTATACGTACACGTTACTTATTTTGTTCTTTTCTATTTTATTTCTTTCACAATAATTAAACATACCTGGATGCCAGAGATTTAGCTTGTGTTTCGTTTGATAAGTACCTGTGAAGATTCGTTCGCCAGCAATTCTTCACAGATAATTATTAACGGGACATAACTCCAACCAAATCTCTGACAGCCAGGGTAAATTAATTAAACACTAAACAAATGAATAACGTTCTCCACTGAAGTCTATTTTAAGTATTTCAATCAGATTTTGATACTGAAAGAGAGACTGGAAAGGAATATCTCTGTAACGTAATTGAAAATTTAACCCTAACACAAACCATATACAAACCTAGAGTAAACTACATACAAAATCACCAATTAATATAACAGGATTGCCTAGTCTACATTCAGAAAAATTTAGGAGATTTTTTTCAATATTGGGCCTTCCTTCTTTTTTATCTTTCTCTCTCACACACTCTCTCTATCTTCTGTCTAAACGTATAGGACAATATACTTTCCCAAAGCTTTACTTTCTAAATGTTTGTTGTTGTTGGTTTTATATTTATCGTAATTATTAATCAAATTGACGCGCCTTAGCTCAAATTTCGCGCTCGCTATTCAAAATTTCATTGCTTGCTACAGCCCTGCGATGTTATCATTTACTTTAGAAGGGGGGTTAAGGAAGCTAAAACCCCACCAACGTGTTTTGTAAAATGGTGCCCCCCCCCCCCCCCTTTCAAAAATTCTAGATCCGCCGCTGCTCAAATTCTATTTTTACCAGATAGAAACTGATCTAATAAGATAAAATGCCTCTTTCAAACTGTCTTTGGAATTGTACAAAGCTGTTATCGTACATTTTTATTTAAACTCTGCAATTTTCAAGTTGAATGTAAAGAATATTTATGACAAATGAGCGACTGGAGTCCTAAACCTCATTTTGGATTCAAATTTTCATTTCATCTTAATTTGAATTTATCAACCTAAATCAACCACACAAAAAACACTGAAACAAAAAACAACAAAACAAAAAACAACAACAACAACAACAACAACAAAACTAAACTAAACTGTACTTTCTGAAAGAAATAACTTTGGCTTTGCACAACACTTATTGTTCGACTGTGTTTATTTGTAAGTTACTCAATGCTTGAATTATATGAAAAAAATCTCCTCTTAACTTAATCGAAATAACGATTGTGAATGCAGCAAATCAGATCGTGCACAACCATCTGACACAACTCATTGATTCTCTTTATAGTCAAAGTCATATTGCAAAAGTGAAATTACTCCAAAATCTAGATAATACATTGATGAATATCCTGAACATTAATGACCATTATCTTATTCAGCAATCTTTAACTTACATTGAGCGAGCCAGCTGGTTTCCGAGATTAATCATAGCTTGTCGTATATAACTTGAAGTCCAGTTTGTTGAGATATTCCATTCTGTTTTAATTTGCTTTTTTGATGTCAAACTCAGCAGCTAAAGGCCCTTGCATGGGGGCAAATTTTCTTCGACACATTCTCCTATGGCCAATGGATTCCCCCTGTCTACACGAACAAGCTAGCTTCATATCACAAATGCATTTTTCATATGTAATTTGTTCACTGAAATTTACGAGCCTACAAGAGTTAATTTACGATATTTGTCATTTTTGTGAACTAGTGTCTGTGAGTCAGATATTATAAATTGGTTGCAATTGCTACGTCTTGCTATAATCTGTCATAATATCTCTCCGTCTTTTTTACAAATGCTCATGTCTTTCTTAATGTCTTCGATATTTCATATAACCGATCCTGTCTTTCTATATTTTTTCCTGAATTCAGTTCAGTTCTTTAGTCAGTATTTTTGTTTGCTACTGACTTTTTTTCCATTTATGCTTTCTATTTTTATCATCGCGTGCTTTCCATCTTTTATTGATGTTAGTCCTTTTACTTTTACTTTTTTTCTATTTCTTTATCTTTGTTTCTCTCTTTCTTTCTTTCTTTCTTCCTTTCATTCATTCATTCATTCATTCATTCGTTCGTTCGTTCGTTCGTTAATTCGTTTATTCATTCAGTCATTATATCCGTTCTTTCTTGAGTAATTTCATTCTTTCTTTCTTTTCCTTTTTTTTTTTATTTCATTTATTCGTTCATTCCGTTTCTTTCTTTCTCTTTTCATCTTGTCGTCTCGATTTTTCTTCCTTCTCTCTTCTTTATTGAAATGCTTTAACCTGTTAACTTCACTTCATCATATATATATATATAGGTACCAAAAAAAAGAAAAGAAAAGAAAAAAAAAGAAAAGAAAAGAAAAGAAAAGAAAAGAAAAGAAAAGAAAAGAAAAGAAAAGAAAAGAAAAGAAAAGAAAAGAAAAGAAAAGAAAAGAAAAGAAAAGAAAAGAAAAGAAAAGAAAAGAAAAGAAAAGAAAAGAAAAGAAAAGAAAAGAAAAGAAAAGAAAAGAAAAGAAAAGAAAAGAAAAGAAAAGAAAAGAAAAGAAAAGAAAAGAAAAGAAAAGAAAAGAAAAGAAAAGAAAAGAAAAGAAAAGAAAGGACAAAATTAGAAGAGATCTGATCTACCCGATGATGCTATCTACATCTGACAGCGAGTTAATGCGTTAATTGTCGACTTTCCCCCATAGATTGGAAGGTAATCTAATCAATAAACTAGCTATCAGCTACCAGGAAACGGCCATTAAGCTTTAATCAACACCAAAATATCTATAAATTCCTCTTAGTCTGTGAACTTGTTATTAAAGCTTCTTCTTTTCGTTCTGACAGCTATATTGTCCGGCAGGACCGGATAGTTGACAGGAATTCTTCGTATGATGGAACACTAATTGTACTAAGTGTAAGTTCCACTTCCTGTTTAAATATTTATATTATGATTAGTTAAATTGAACGCGGATAGAACTCATTATTTTTCTATTGCAATTTACTTTAACTATAGTACGGTAAATAGAGAGAACTATGATATTCTAGCTATCATGCTCCCAAATATCAGTTGCAAATGTTATATATAGTTACCAGTTTTACTGTGCATAAAAAGGCATCAAACGAAAGCTTAAAGTTAGCTCCTCTTTTCGTTAAGCAGTCAGCTATGTATTTCTCAAAAACTGGAAAAGATTTCAATAAGCTCTTGAGAAGTAAAACAAAAACTTTTCAGAAAAGCAAACTTGGACATACCTCAGGAAGCCCGAATAACTACGTTGGACTTCATGAGCGCGAACATCCAGTTTCGGTGGAAAGATGCTACAGAGTTCATTCATGCAAATGGGATACGTCAAGCTGCCCTCCATGGGAGGGAAATGTATAGCTTAGAGGTGCACCTACTTTGAGAAGTTTTTCTTTGGCTTGTCCGTCCGTCCGTCCGTCCGTCCGTCCGTCCGTCCGTCCGTCCGTCCGTCCGTCCGTCCGTCCGTCCGTCCGTCCGTCCGTCCGTCCTTCTGTCTGTCTGTCTGTAATCTCAAGGTTAGATTGCTTGTTTGTATTTTTGTTCGTACGTTCGTACGTTCGAAGTAAGTTTTCGTTCTTGTTTTATTAGTTTGTTTGTTTGTCTGATCAGCTGAAAAAAAGCCTTAATATTTGGTTTAAAATTTGTTGAAAATTCCGAGTTATTGACCAACCTGCAATTAGTTTTCTTCAGTGATACACTGGATGCAATCTAGCGAGTACGCTTGGAAAAAGAAACTAGTATTTCGGTACGTTCCTGATACCACGACAAATAGAATAATTATCTAGTACACCGTTTAAAAAGAGCACTTGAATTTTTATTACTGAGTGTTGTAATATATCGTTTTTGTGTTTTACCTATACCTCCTGGAGACCCCTGTTTTGGAAGGATCCACCGCACATCACCATGTGCTTTTGATATCTTGTTGACACGTACGGAATACAAAGTAAAAGAAGAGGACCGAGTTCAAGAGCCTTGTAAATAACTACAAGTAACTAGCTAATCTCTGACAAAAAAATTTGCATTGTAAGCTCATTATCACAGAGAAATTTTGGTTTAAAACCTAAAAGAACAATAGGGTTGAGTAATTTACTTACACTTTAGATGTAAAATTTTTGACAGTTTTATCCGATATTTTTGGATGTGAAGAAAATGTTTCTTCATGGTGATTATTGGTGCCGTGTACAAAGGTCTCACTGAGTTTCAAGTCATTTCCAATTTCCAATGATTTCGATCCAAGTGCAGTCCTTTAAGTATCTGTTTCACAGTCCGATGAAAATCACTCTAAAAAAGTCATAACTAACTAGGTCTACTACGGACTCAGTGTTGTAATTCAAAATGCAAAGGAAACAGAATAAAACTATATCAATCTTCATATAGAAATTCCAATTCAGTCACCGATTTTCATCCAAGTGGGCCTTTAACTAGTACACATTAGTAAACCCTAATTTCATTTTGTTGTTGTTCATTGTTGTTCTCATTTGACTATTACACACTTACAGCTAGTATTTATTTCACAGTCCGATGAAAATCACTCTAACTACCCTAACTCTAATCGTCAGCAATACAAGTACTCTCTCTGTATTCGATAATCTCTTCTATTTAGTCATCTTTTCTCGAGGGGCAAATACTTTCAATCTGCTCATTATCCCTTAATTTCGGCGTGTTTGTTCGAGATTTACGTCATTGAGAAACATATTAAGATTTCAGTGTCTCAACTTTAAGTTGCTCCTAATGTGTTGGTTTTATATATGTGAAATTGGTTTTCGTATTTTGTTAATGAAAATGAAAGCAAAAAAAAAAAAACCCAGCTGCCATGGTTTATTTTTATTTTGGTTCGCTTAGCCTTTTTCAATTCTTGTCTGGCCGTGTTTTTTCTTTTTTATTATCATTCATTCATTCATTCATCAATGCATTCATTCATCCATTCTTTCTTTCTTTCATTCGATTATTCGTTCATGAATTAATCAATGCATTCATTCATTCGTCCATTCTTTCTGTCTTTCATTCGTTCGTTTATTTGTTCATTTGTTGGTTTATTTGTTCATTTGTTGGTTTATTTGTTCATTTGTTCGTTTATTTGTTCATTCGTTCGTTTATTCCCTCATTTGTTCGTTTATTTGTTCATTTATTCGTTCGTTTTTCATGTTTTTTTTTATAATTTGCTTTGCCTAATGGCAAGAACACTGCTACAGCATAGTCCAATTACAGCGGGCCCAATCAAATAAAATTTATAACGTAAGAATAAAGAGTGATAGATGTAAATTTAAAAACAACAAGTCAGTGATTTAGTGAGATTCCTGCTTGAATTACATGTTAGGCAGATAGTTTTCCATGATCTCTGATCCTTCCGAATCATAAGTGTTGATTAATGCAAGTCTGTAGTAGTTTTTTAGGGTACTTTTGAAGCATTCTAAGTTCATAGACAATGACAGTTCTAGATCATTGCTTCATTGGCTAGCGTACGTGTTCCAGATCCTTGTGGTTCTGATGTAAAACGATCTTTGAACGACGTCTTACAGGTTGTTGATGAGAATTGGATGACATTGCACTTGAAGGTAGATCTAGTGGTCCTTCTTGCTTGACGGACTTCTGGAAGAACGTCACGACTGACTTTGATGATGCCTTTGGCTTCTTTGAATAGACATAACATGTCTAAGTATTAGTGCCACAAGGTATAGCGGTAGCAGATTTAACAATTAACTAGACCCTTGTACCAAGGGTTTACTTGTGCCCAGGTGGGATTGAGCTAGTACTTGGATGCAGTGTATCATGAAATCATACTGGTTATGCTATGCAGTTAGAGTGGTATATTTGGCAGCCTAAATAACAAAATAAAAAGCAAAAGAGCAACATTCAAAATCGGAAGCTATTTTAGACATTGAAAAGTTGGTGTGGGGTTCCTGTGTTTATTAAAAATATACGAACGAGCTTGATTGTACGGGTAGTATAAAAATAATAAGAATACATAAAGTTGTAATCTTTCGAAGTATACTATTTTAAATAACCGAATATAAATATTGTTCAGCTAGCTTGCGCAATCATTTTAAAGCGTATGAAAATCAAACCCCAAACCTGGAACAAAATCAGCTGCTCATCGAGCTTAAAATTAAACCACTGAAAGCACAGTCAAAAGTCAAGCTTTTTTATTCATATAAATTCGAGACGTTAGACTAGGCGCATTTTCGAAAAATCAGATACCTGGAGGCATTTTGGGGTAGAGGCTGGTAACATAACTATTCTAAACTGATTTTTCATGCTGAATGCGAATATGACAGTTACCAAGACGTATCCTGCAATCTTATACATGTAAATGACGTATTTTGTGAATTGCTACAGTCATTTCATACTGAGCTTTTATCATGTAATTCCAAAAGTTCCCAAACTTAAAAACAATGACCACAGCTGAAAAGAGCACATCAAAATCAGTAAAACTGTGAAGTTTGAAGGATATAAGTGAAAATGAAAATCAAAGAGATACGAATTTTCAAAAAACGAAATTTTGTATGAAAACACTGGCTTGTTGTTATGCAAGAGATACCAACAAATTTCAGCTTCTACCCTAAAATGCCTTCTGCACTTTTTGCGATCAATTTTTTTCAGTTTTGCGCCTAGTCTACGTCATCCATGTGAAAAATAGGATATCGAGGAGAAAATATAAGTTAAGTGAAATGAGTAAGTCCATTTTGGTTTAAAGATACACAATTAGACGAATGTTCATTCCATCAATACACAACCTTATTTGCAAAATGTAATGTTACTGAATTCCAATACACAAATTGTAAATGGGTTCATTAGCACAACTTTCTCGTCCCGTGCACCAGTGATTCCCAAAGGATATTTAACATAAATCTACACCACAATGGCTATTGTTCAGACTGGACTACTATAAGCACCAAAATTTTGCTGCTACGTCATCCGTAGGACGCAGTGGCTCAACGCGTGGAATTAGCTACAAATGGACTAGGACCCGGCTAATTTCTCCCTCACTGGCCCGGCTTGCCGGGTTAGCGTTTAACTTGTGTTCTGCCGAAGGATAACGGGGTTGGGGTCGAAATCTTTAGCCGTACCGTAAATCAATGCGATGATTCAGCTCCTCTGGTGTCTGGATGCATTGTCCGGGATTTTTTGCCTTTTGGGGTCGCGGGTTCGAGCCTCGGCAGAGGCAAACTATTTTTTCTTTTTTTCACTCCAAATAATTCCTTGATTTTTTCTTCTCTCTTTTTCCCCTCTTTCAGGCCTTCCTAAAATGTTTTGCTCTGATTTTCTGCGCATGGGTTGAATGCGCCATAACACGACCACAGGTAGCCCAAGCTCGACGATTCAAATGATTTACTGGCGATTATAGGGGACTTTATTTGACACTTTTACACTTTATTTACACATATTATTATTTACACACGTCGTGGATGGAATTAACGTATAACAGGAAAAGGTCTGGTCCTAGTATGGATCCTTGCGGAACGCCTGAAGTCACGCCTGGTAGTGGCTGAGAGAAGTTGTGCTGAGGGTAGCTAGTAACTCTTCATTCATTTGTTCGTTTATTCGTTTTCTCATTCATTTATTCGTTCGTTCGTTCGTTCGTTTTTTCGTTTATTTATTTGTTCATTCATTCCTTCATTCATTCGTTTATTCGTTCATTCGTTCGAGTTTATTTTTCGTTCGTTTATTCTTTCCTTCTGCGATGTTACAGGAAATGCACATCAATAGGCCATATGCACTAACAGGTCACGTGACCCTATCTCCCCTAAATCAAGCAGTACCGTCAAAATGAAATCCAGAAATAGAAAGAGCACTTCGATATTAGTAAAAGTGCAAAGTTTCGGTTTATAAGATGAATAAGAGAAAAAACGACAGCAAATTTAAGATTGGATATTTTCTTAAGATTCGTTCGAAAAAACACGTTGGATGGCGTTTTTCCGAAATAATCTTAAGAAAATATCAAATCTTAAATTTACTGTCATTTCTCCTGTATTACACCTTGTGAGCTGAAACTTGGTACTTTTACTGATATCGAGGTGCGCTTTCTATTTTTTGAATTCATTTTGACGGCGCGGCTTGATTTAGGGGAGATAGGGTCACGTGACCCGTTAGTGCATATGGCCTATTGCATCGTGTGCTCTAGCCTTTGTTTATTTACAACGAAAAGTATGTTTTTGTGGCTTGAAGATTCCTAATTTTATCTTCTTGAGAAAGATATTTGACTCCTTTAGCTGGTCTAAGCTCATTCGTAAATCGAAACTGATGAAATTCTGAGACATTCAACTTAACATATTTAACATAACTTGTTATCAGTATATCTTAGTGTTTTTCAATATCTTTCCATTCGAAATTGACTCTCAAATTCTCGCCGATTTTCAGCCTTTTCGTTTAATTTTCAACAGGCTTCAAAGCTGATTAAAAGAAAATTGTATGAAAACAATCGAGGGTATCTCGTCGGGGACTTATCGCCTCGCAAGAGGACTACTAGTTCTGATCACCGACAAAAATTCTATACATCCTAAACATTAAATGGAACCAGAAAGGGGAACCGAAGATAAGTTTAATTTCGTGTTTATTTAACATATTTAAGATAACTTATTATCAGTAAATCTTAATGTTTTTCAATATCTTTCCATTCGAAATTGACTCTCAAATTCTCGCCGATTTTCAGCCCTTTAAGTTTTCAACAGACTTCAAAGCTGATTAAAAGAAAATTGTATAGAAAACAATTGAGGGTATCTCGTCGGGGACTTATCGATTGCAAGAGGATGACTAGTTCTGATCACCGACAAAAATTCTATACATCCTAAACATTAAATGGAACCAGAAAGGGGAACCGAAGATAAGTTTCGTGTTTATTTATAACTTCTTAAAGACAGGGAAAACAAAGAGGGGCATTTATCGTTAAATCAATTACGACAGGTCGGAATATTTCGATTGAAGTTGCTGATAGTTACACAAAATTAAAGAGTCGCCGAGCAGCCGAAAGAAAGCATAAAAAGTTTAGATATGACGTCTGATTGAGGAACTTCAATTTGCTTAAAATTTGATAAATGGGGTTCTGAAAGACTGAGTTGAAAAACTGTCATCTATACTACTAAACGCAAACATTCTTTTGAATGAAAAACACCCGACTTCGAGATTTTTAAGAAAGAAAATTGGGATTACTAATCTTTTATAGAGGCAGCCACGAAATGAAAAAACCTGTTGACGATTTTACTTTTTGTTGATAAAACAGCCCTGGTAACTGAAAAGGTTCAATCACTATATTCATTGGTAATCCATATGCCAAATCAGCTAGGCAGGAATCAAAATAAAACTATTGAAAAGCTTCAACACTTGGAATATTTTTGTTTTTACGAGGAAGAATTACTGCCGGCCGGGAGAATTGAACGCGTCTTAGACGTACTGCTGTCAAAAATACAAAACATTGTGATTGGATACTTTTTATATATGCACACAGATGGGCATTTTACTACCCCATTGAGAACATGATAAGAATCACATTAAAACAGTGAAAAGTGTTAATACTTCACGGCGGAACTGTAATTGCTGTTTTCCTGTGAAGAAAGTAAGTTCTTTCGTGAACTAAATATATCATTTCTTTACTAAATATATTCCAGAAGAGAGTGTCAGAAAGTAGACATCGAAAAGTGGTAAGTCGGATGTTCTGACAGGATTTGAAAACTTCATTGAAAGAGTACATGTTACTATTCTATAAACGTCGCATCTTGAAATCACTTACTTAATTATTTTGAATATCCCATTTTTCGTGACAACTTACTGATTCCCCATAAAGTGCACGGAAGCAGTAGAGAGTTTTTTTCGATCAAACGCCACAGGATTCTACTCAGTTTGATAGACTAGCTATAATTTAGATTGTCCATTATTTATAATTATATCCATCCATTTGTACCAATCTGCTAGACACACTGGTGCCCAGAAAGACAAGCACAAAAAGTGAAAACTGTAAACTGTAAGAGATTTTACATTTCGTTGGCAAGTCATGAGTACATGTCCTTGAATTATAAAATAACTTTTGAATTTATTTCAATATTGATGGCTGGTAATGTGGTTACTGACACCTCATGAAGAGAGCTACAAAAAGGGATTTTTGAGAAGATAAGCAGTATTTTTGCGACAGTGGACTCACGGAGAGAAGTTTAGCTTCAGCTTAAATCTCTCTCAGTGCTACAGTATAAGCCATACAAGGTATGTCGATAAACAGATCTTGTCTACAATTTTCATTACAAATGAGAATGTCAGTAAGTTATTACAAGTCAACTTAACATTTTGGGCAACTTTAGAGTGGAGCAGGGGTGAAACAATATTCGTAGCTCAAGTTTTCTCAAAATGTTTGAAAATTATAAAAGCAAGATGAGAAGACCATTTTTGTTTGTTTGTTTTTGTTTGTTTTTTGAACATTTTGTTGACATTTTAATCTTAACATTTTGAAAAAACTGAATTTACGGCTTCAGCAATCACCTTTCAAAAGTCGCTTCAACGTGTGAAGTACTGAATGTTCGTAACAAGAAGATGTTTATTTCATATATTTGAATCCAAAATTTCGAGAAAGAAATTACGACTTTAGATATATTAAGAGGAGATTTTTTTCAATATCGAGTAATAAGGACTAGAAGTAGTGCCAAAAACTAGGGAGCGATTATTAGAGTACCCGTCCACCATAATATATTCTAGAGCGGAACTCTTTGAAAACGACGCAAGAATACAAAAGCTTCTATTGTTATTCAAAAAAGTAGACGGGTATTCTATAATCTAGCCAAAACGAGCCCCTCTTGCAAGTTTTAATTCAAATTTTGCCCAATGCTTGAAGGTGAAAAAATCTCCTCTCAACAACGACTCTTCAAAAGCTGCTTCGACGTTTGAAGGAACTTAAAACTGAGTTAATATGCAATTCGTATCGCAGTGAAGATGATTCAATGTTCATATACGAGACGCAAAAGGAACTGCAACCTGTTCACGTGTTTGACTTGAAGCCGTTTTTGCAAATGTTAATTAGAAAAAAAGGAGAGCATCAGATTATAATTATTACAGGTCAGTCGTAAAATATTTTCATCCATATGACCTAGTGGCTAAAATATATAAGTAAGGTTACAAAAAACAAAACAATCCGGCCGACGTTTCGCTCGGTGATACGATCCTCCTCAGCGAAAGAAGAAAAATTATTCTTTTTTACCCCCTTTTTTGATAAAAACTGAAGATCAGGCTAGAATATGGTTACACCCAAATATTTTTAGAAATTTTATCCATTCTATTGAGAAATCTCGACTGGTTTTGTTATAGCTACGTTATTGTATACTGTAGATCATGCTTGTTTCTTGTCAGCCCGAACTAGTTTTTAATATAAAATATGGTGCACTACGATCCTATTAAATTATTACTTATAAAGTCTTTGATAGACTTGGCTTTGTTTAGTTAGGTCATATATACATTAGATTCAGAATGATCGATGTGAGCGCAATAATACCGCCGCGCCATTGTACTTAACCCGTGAGATAGTTACAAGCCGTCAGAGCAGTAGTAGTTAAACAGACATTAATTTTGTTAAATAGACATAAAAGACCCAAGCATACAATCCCAATTTTCTTGCAACGTAACTGTACGAAGAGAAAGAACTAAGTGTACCGTGTGTCCACCCTTGCAACCTGCCGCCATAACGTCTTTATTGAACGCAACAAATGTAGCAATTAAAGAAATATAGGGACGGTGTGGCTTCGTGTTTCAGACTTTGCCGTGACATTCATTACTTTGTTATCACAAATTTTGACTCCGCTTTTTAGCCAGTTGTGCTCAAGCAATAGCCGAAGGTTGCATTTGTTTGAGTGCGTATACGCAACTCAAGACCTCTGTGATAAAGAAGGGACCGTTTTGATTCTTTTGCTGAAAATTTGATTTGAGACACTCCCCGTGATCACAGCTTTGCTCAACAGTTAATTGTTCTGGAGCCAAAAGAAAAGTTGAAGCTAATTTCCTCATAAAATTTGGAGCGAGAGCTCAAGATATCGTAATTGCGATGAGTTTAGAGTTTGTATGAAGCCGTATTGAGTGAGAGCAAAGACTTGCATGGGCAGCTTCCCGTTACGCTTGTATATGAAAGTCCCGGATGAAAGTCCGACATAGACTAAATCAGTTTACTCGCGCGTTTTTACAGCGCCAGTTCCTAAAAACTTGATAAAGGAAACTGAAAGATAACCTTTTTTCTTTCTAAAAACTATGCATCAATTTTGACTATAGTCGAGAATATGTTTACCTTGATCACAGACAGAATAAACAAATAGAAAAACAAGCAAACAAACAAACAAAGGAAAGAACGAACTAACGAGCGAACGAACTAACGAAGTGGAACTAACGAGTGAACGAACGACAAACAAACGAACGAACGAACAAATATAAGATGATAGAATAAGCGCCAAAAGGAAAGAAAAAGGGAAAACTTCAAACTGACAGACAACGATTAACAGGAACTTGATATCAATTTTTGTTGACTGGTTTCATTAGATTGAATGTCATTACCCTCAAGCTAATGCATCTCTGCATTTTTTTAACAGGAGAATAATCATTCCGAAACCCTCATCAATCAATCAATGATCAAGACCTGAGGCAAGTCAGGTGTTATATAAGACACAGTACTCTATATACAAGTGGGACAAATCTTCCTCGATTGACTGAAGAACAATGGGCTGGTAGTTTTGTGTGCTAACCCGATAAGACGGAATTTCGTTGTGCATTCTGCTTCGTCCTAAAGCGCTCAACTGCACGCTTTCAAACAAGGTACGTCCTTTGAAGATCTTTGCCTTTTCTTGACGTAATTTTTAGCTTTACAAATCTTGAGATATTTGAGTTTGACGATTTTTCTTCGCAACTATTATATTCTTCAGTAGTTTTCGATGCTTTCAATTGATACTTTCAAACAACTGGTACGTTAAGACCTTTGCCTTCTGTTAACGTGATCTATAGCTTTATAGACCATGCGTTATTTGAGGCTGACGACATTTTTTTCTGCACGCAGCTATACATATTTTTCGGTAGTTTTCGAGGTTTTTCGATTCCAACCTCAAGAACGCCTGTTTTTCAATATTATTTGCGGTCAGCTCCGTGTAAGCAACTAAACATTTACTGAGAATTCAAGTGGCATATGTTTTTCCGCTCAAAGATTTTTCGAACGACCCATGCCGAGACACGTCCATTTTGGAACTCAGCACATCCAGCTCATGATTGACTTTTTTGATGCAAAAGCGCTCAATTGGTAATTTCAAACAAATTACGTCCTTTTAAGATCTTTGTCTTCTCTTAGCGTGATCTATAAAGTTATAGACCATGTGTTATTTGAGGCTGACGACATTTTTCTGCACGCAGCTATATATTTCGATTCCAGCCATTTTATATCAAGAACGCCTGTTTTGAGTATTATTTATGGTCAACTCAGCCGCGATAAACAACTAAACATTTAGATTTCAAGTGGTATATGTTTTTCTGATCAAATTTGTTTCGAACGGCCCATGCCGAGACACGTCCATTTTCGATCTTAGCTTGTGATCGACTTTTTTAATTCAAATCTTCACTCTTCACTGAAAAAATGGCCGAGAGACTTGTCCGTTTGCCTCGGTGTTCATCTCTCTTATGCAAATCATTACATTTTCTTGAACAAATGAAATTATATTGCTGTCCAAGTTTGAATTGCCTCCTATTGATGAGCTTTTTGACACAAGAAAATTTCCGGCAAACTTCACTAAAAATGCAAGGAAAACACGAAAGTAGAAGAGAGAGAATAAGCAAATGAAAAGAGGCGAATGTAATAAATTCCCCATTTTATAATTCTTTTTTTTAAAGAGAAAAGCTTCTTTCAAGGAATGATCCATGTTCTCCCAGAGAGTACGTAATGGAAAGTTCCATAATTCCATTGACACTTTTGGCCAAAAAATGTCAAAGAAGTTCTGCGGTATGTCTTGCTTTACTAATTTCTTTAAAAGCTCACACACACGTTTACTATGTAAATTCAACAAGCTCCATAACGTCAAAGAATCGGTTCTGTCAACTCTATTGATTTTAATTTTTCAACTTTTATGCTAATTAGCTGGTAGCGTTGGCCATTATAGAAGTAAGCAGGAAGAACTAAAGGTCCACTGCTAAAGCGAAATTAGTTTTGCTAGCTAGGATAATCACAGATTCAAAGCCATAGGCAATGTTAAAATTGGTGTCCTGTTGATGTCCATATGTACCGCTTTGACGTTCGTATAAGCATGTCATTTGAGCTTGAATACGAATGTTAAACTTCCTTTGAATACTTGGCTTTTGACAGACTTAGCTCCTTCAGTATGAGAAAGCCCAGTAATTGCCAGGACAGGTGATCGTATGGAAATAAGCATTAAAACGAATGGAAAGAAAGAAAAAAGGAAATAAGGAAGGAAGGAAAAAAGAAAAAAGAAAGAAAGAAAGAGAAAAGGTGAAAAAGAAAGAAAGAAAAATGAATGAATGAATGAACGAATGAATTACAGAAAGAAAGGAAAGAAGAAAGAAAGAAAAGAGAGAGAGAAGAAAGAAAAAAAGAATGAATGAAAGAAGTAAGGAAGGAGGAAGGAAAGAAAGAAAGAAAGAAAGAAAGAAAGAAAGAAAGAAAGAAAGAAAGAAAGAAAGAAAGAAAGGAAGGAAGAAAGGAAGAAAAAGAAGAAAAGAAGAAGAACGTGAAAACAGTCATTCTTAAAAAGGTTGTCTATAACATATATTGAAATCCTCAAAAGGACTGACACGTCAGTACATGATTAGGTTAAGAGGCTATTTGCACAAATTGCAAGTTTTGATTTTGTATTCTTTCTACCACTACATCTACATCATAGTCGATAATAAAATAATTGTGGTTCCTTCATTATACAACTATTTCTGTCTATATGTTAACGAACAATGTTTTAGAGAACGACTGTAACTAGATGGAGGGTTGGAAGAAAAGTCTAGAAGGAGGACGGATGATCGATGGATGGATGGATGGATGGATGGACGGATGGATGGACGGATGGATGAATAAAATGAACAGATAGATGAATTAAAGTTCTCGAACATTTTCCTTAATCGAAAAACACATCAATTGTGCCGGCAACATATTAATTATCATATATATATAACAGAAAGGAAAAATCGCTTTTTATCAGTGACCAGTTATAATTAGCTTTTCAATGTCAATAATAATTAATTGTTACTGGAATTGAAACTTGAAACTTATCTTCATGTCAGGAAATGTGCAGATACCCCATGTAATGCAGAAGTAACCCAAAGTCGATAAACGTGCATTTCTAAGTGACATTCAGATGATTAACCATAAAAGTATTTTGATATTTCCAAGCACTCATAGTAAACTAAACAACGTTGACATTCCTTAATACTATCGGCTACTATCCTTTTGTTCGAGGGTCTCAAAAGCTGTCAAACTCCCCCTTTGTCGAGAAGTTTATTTTCACTCGATAAACAAACGTTAAGGCACTTGGCAACCAGAAAATTTCCACAAAAACTTTGTTAATGAAATCTTCGCAAAGAAACATGAAGGAGTCGAAAGACGTTACAGAAAAGGTAATCTGAAAGACTATTTTGTGTTTCCGTGAAGTTTGATACGTCCATTAATCTATATATATTTGGAAGTCTCTGATTCAGTCATTGGAATAGAAAAGAATTGAAAAGAAACGTTTCATTATTGGAGCTTTTAGGTAAGTTCATTTCAGCACTTGAATCACTTGAGTATCTAAATTTCGTTTTAAGACCTTTTGAAACGAATTAGAACTAGAAAAGTTCAGTGTTATTTGTAATTTTATTTTCCATGGCACAACAAAGCTTCATTGCTATTTTTGTTTTTTTGTGTGTGTTCACTTCCTGCTGAAGTTCGCTTGCTTCTCTTTTAATACAAAAAGACACTACAAGCTCACTGAATTTTAGCGAGTTTTTGGTTATAAATGAATTTCGTAAAACGACTCACGAAACCTGTGTTTACTGAGTGATTATAAAGTACATCCAGCATATATTATATTCAAAGTAATTACTCTAAAAAGTTCATTTTCCTCGTTGTTGGCCCGCTAAATTGCTGCATGATAAAACATTCATATATAGAAATCAATTAAGTAATGACAAATTTAAAATTAAGAGCATTATGAAAGATTTTCAGAGAGTTTAAGCTGCTTTAGGTTTATTTTTAATCTTGGTACTCACTCGTAAACCTAATTTAGGATTACCAGACTTTTTGTCACCTTCATTGTTCAACAAGATTAGCAAAAACTTTAATTATAGCGTACTATATATCGATACATTAATCAAAGAGTCTATGCTATCAACCTGTGAATAATTTTGTGTTTCATAATCTAGCTCGGCAGGTGATGTTTTGGTTTCCTTCCTTCCTTCCTTCCTTCCTTCCTTCCTTCCTTCCTTCCTTCCTTCCTTCCTTCCTTCCTTCCTTCCTTTCCTTCCTTCCTTCCTTCCTTCCTTCCTTCCTTCCTTCCTTCCTTCCTTCCTTCCTTCCTTCCTTCCTTCCTTCCTGGTTTATCAATGGAAAATAAATATGCGCTTTGATAAATATGAACAGTAGTAGTTAGTACTGAATAATACGATGCAAGTAGTTCTAAAAGAACCCTGAATTTGCATACCATTTTTAAACTTCACAGCTTAACAGCGAAAAAAATTCAGAAGCCCACTGAAACCTATAGAAACTTTCAGCCATTTGTTGAAGTAATTCCACTGAAAAAGAAATCCAAGAATTTCTTGAAACTCTGCATAAATTCACATTACAGCCAGAACTTTCAAAACATATAGGAAAAAGGGGGGAGTACCGTTCTCGCTTTTGCGTTACAGCGGCTGGAATATAGGTGAATTTACGATTTCGTCAATTATGTAGCACAGAATGAAACGAATATTGTCCACAACTTCAACAATGTGATGATATAGTAATATAAATAATACTCATTTCTGTACCTAATTTACGGACAGGATCTCTCCGATGCTCGAATTTTACATTTTTATTGAAAAATCGGAGTGAAAACAGCTCATCATGCCCAAATAATGGCCGAATCAAAAAAATATAATATAATAAATATATGGACACTTCCAGCGATTTCATTGAAAAAGAAATTAAAGTTTCCAATCCAAGCTTTTTAATACTTTGATATATCAATTATGGAATAAAAAAGGGGTATCACCGTTCTCGTTTGATATATTTAGCAAAACAGTCCTCTAGCGCTTTAGCGCGTTCATTTGATATATAGACTCTTAAGCATTCTCGTTCTCGTTCTCGTTCTTGTTCTTGTTCTTGTTCTTGTTCTTGTTCTTGTTCTTGTTCTTGTTCTTGTTCTTGTTCTTGTTCTTGTTCTTGTTCTTGTTCTTGATTGATTGATGAATTCATCATTTTATTCTTCTTCAGTTATGAAAAATGAGCTACCTTAACAACAGTAATTCGTCGTCGAACTATATCAACAACAGTTTGTCGTCAACACAAAATCGTGGAGGACCGGTATCCAATATCTCGATTTTCGGTCTTGGAGCGGTGGTGGTATCATGCATATTCTACGTCATCATTGCCGCGTTTGCCATATTTGGGAACGCATTAGTCATTGGCTCGTTCATCCGTCATCGCCATCTACGAACATTTACGAACTATTTTGTGGCTTCGCTTGCGATTGCCGACATGTTGGTCGGGATGATATCGATTCCTATGTGGATGACGGCATTGCTCGCAAGTCACAACGACCCTGACTTCCAAGCTGTGTATACAACGTTGGACATATTCTCCGGTACAACATCGATTCTTCATTTAATGGTCATAAGTTTAGAGCGCTTCTACGCTATAATGTTCCCTGTGCGCCATCGTAACACTGGTGCAGCGGTCTATCACGTGAGCCTCGTTTTTGTCTGGGTGTGGCCAGCTATAATGTGTGGTCTGACCATAGTAATAAGAAAATATGACAAAAAACTGAATACACTGATTCTGTTCCTGCTCTTTTTTGTGATACCGCTGATCGTGATATTAATTGCTTATGGGGGAATATGGAAGACAGTCCGAAGTCGCGTCCTTCCTCAAGCAACACAACCTGGCAAGCGGTCTCTTAAACGTGACATGCGCGTCATTGTGACAATAGCTTTAGTTATTTTATTCTTCGTAATCGCGTGGTTACCTTTCTTCGTTATAAATCTCTTGGCTGTGTATTGCTATCCGTGTATCGCTGCCTATATGACGTCACTGTTGCTCTTCGTCAAGTTCATGCACTACTCCAACTCAGCGGTCAACCCCATTGTATATGCTGTTAAAATCCCGGAATTCCGTAGGGCCTTTAGGCAGTTGGTTGGTTTGTGCCTTTGTCGTTCGCAGAATCGTCAGCCACGTGACAATGAACTGTTTTCTGGGACAGATATTCATGATAAACCTGCTGCAACGTCGAACTCTTGACAATGAGAAGGCCATATTGTGCTAATAATGCATGAATGAAGCGTTTAATAAACTCGAGGGCGACTCATACTGCCAGATTAAGGCTGCGTTTAGTGCTTGCGCTTATGATTGCGTCGCTAGTGAGAACCAACATTAACGAGGCTTACGTTTTCGTATAAATGTGAAACGGTCCGCGACGGCCAGCACGGCGACTCATACTGCCTGACTGGCTGCGTATACTGCTCATGCGCTTATGCTTGCGTCGCTAGTCAGAAAACGAACATTAACGAGGCTTTCGTTTTCGTATAAGTGTAAAACGGTTCGCGACGTGACGTGACCGTGTCAGCGTTGCGTGATTTCAATAGAAACATTCCTGCCGTGACTTCGTCGTTTTCACATTCACACGAACAGCGCTCTACGTACTTTGTAAATATCAAAATTGGACACTGTCTCATTATTCATGTGAAACTGGCGATAATTTACTACTTTATTGACAATACTAGAGTACAATATTAAAAGCGTGCAATACTTAAATAACACTGATAATTTAGTACTTAAGGTAATGCGTACGTGTAGTCGTGCGCATAACGTTTGCGCATGTTTTACACGCCCGCGCTGATATCGAATTTGATCGGGCTTCCTGTGTTATAAAATGTTTCCATGTGGCTGACGCCACGTAGCGGTATTCAAAGCCTTAGAACTCAAAATCTGGCACCATGACCTATCCTAATAGATCGATTTCAGTCACGTGATCACTTTTTGGGCAGCCGCCATATTGGTGTACATCAGTGTCATAATTTGTAAGAGAATGTAGGTGATAAGTCGCTGAGAAGATGGTTCTTTGCTTGATTTTTGGCTGTGGAAATAGAACTGGTCGAGATAAAGGCGTTTCATTTGCAAGAGTACCTCAGGTAGTCACTAATCAAGGCGAAGAAGCTAAAAAATTATCAGAATTGAGGAGAAATTTGTGGCTTTTCGGCGTATTTTTATCAAAACTGAAACATTAAAAAATATAAAAAAATTCGTCGAGAGGTTTTTGAGAAAATCGCGAATAATCGTCAAAATGAACTGATTTTCATCTTTCAAACGCGAATACTTAGCTTTACCTACAAATACGTGAAAGCATATTACGTTTCATGATACTTGTCCATTTGAACATGTCTGAAAGCCTTTAGTTTGCATATTTGCAAGCACTTACCGTACACTAGAGGTCAAACTCTGAAATCTGTTGTTGTCGTTAGAAATGGCGAGATTTCACTCTTTTCGAGCTATCATAGCACCGTGATTCTCCCATTTTCTTTATTGATTTGATGTTTTCAACTCAAAGACAGTCTATATGATGATTTATAGACATCTTTATTACCTTAAATAGCACTAATTACTTACAAAATTAAAAAAGAGGGGTATCAGTGCGATTTAGAAAGTTATTTCCCGATAAACACACGAAAACTAATCAGAATTCACGAAAATGATCAAAAATTCCCTAGGCCTCCCTGGAGAGTAGAGAGATATGCATTGTGGGACTTTTTCAAGATGGCGGCCAAAGCAGATCGTTTCTGGTAGGAAATGGTAGTCAAAACAGGCGCTGTACATCAAGTTTTATTCATCAACTGTGAATTTCATTTAAACACAAGGGAGGCTAAATGGTTTTCCTTTAATTCTGTAAGTTTATTTTTTCAAAAAGTCGTAAAACGGCCTTGTTTTTACGATTGCTCTACTGACGAAAATTCAATGTTTTTACATGCGCAGAAAGGAGTGCGCACTGACAATAGTAGGCACCAACCTTAAGTAACGCCGGAAGAACGACAACGATCAAAATTGGATTTGGTGAATTTGGAAAACACTCAGCTCCGACGATCAGAGCAACAAACCGGAGCTGAATAAAGAGTTTAATGAAGACACTGAACAGACTGGAATATCTAAGCCATTTAGAGCAAAGAACAGAAAGAAAAGAAAGCGAAGCCGAAGAAAAGCAAATAAAGATGCTCGGGAACTGCTCTCACAAAAATGTTTCGGAGCGCGCAATGGAAATGATAGACATAATAGGTGAAATTTTTGGCACATTTGAATCTGAGACGGACAGTGATTAGCGCAAATGTAAGCTAGAGTAATATATAAGTAAATCTGGTTTTCTTTTGCTATTCTTTAAAAATAAGGATTACTTATTACGTATACGGTTTCTCATATTAGTTAAGTTTCAGTATAACCTGGAAAACTGTAAAATACTAAAACATACTAAAAATACTCCAATGTACTACAGTTGTTTCAAGGTGTTAGTCGTTTTCTGTTTAACTCAATAGCTACACGTTCTGTTTTACTCATTATCATATTTAGTGGATGGTTTCCACTAATAGTGGAATGGACTGGACTTATGTGAAAGATCTCTATTAGATTTAAATCAGTATTTCAACAGTTCTGTTCCTCTGCAGGAATTATAACTACCAGTTTGTGGACTGGTCGATCAACTGCGACATATCCATGTCCTCTGTACTGTTTAACAGGTTCTCCAGGTCTTGGGTTCTTGTACTGGAGGGTTCCACCTTTCTATCTTTTCCTGGGAACGTCTTAGTTACTCTTGCCAGTTTCCATTGTCCTCTGACCATGTTTGAATCGGCGATGAGAACAATATCTCCTTCCTTTACATTTCTTGTTGAAGTATGCCACTTCTGTCTGATAATTAGACTTGGGAAGTAATCAGTTGTCCATTTCTTCCAGAATCTGTTGATGATCCCTTGTATAAATTCAAATCTGAGCTAACTGATGGAAACCTATCAACAAAAAATCGTTTTGTCTGTTATAATAGTGTTCGTTAACTTCACCGTGAATAGAATTGAAAAGCAACTGTTTAAGATTTCCTTCTGGGAATTCAGTAACAATGATCAGATAGCATAGTTAATGTCATTTGGGATTGTTTTAGTGTGAAAACCTCCTCAATCATATAATTAACTCTTACTTAATGTTTATTGGTAAGTGTGAATTCCACCAATCATAAATGGTCAATGATACCAATTTATTATAAGTAATACCATGACCCTGAGGGATATTAGTGATTAAATGTCCCCGAAGCCGAGGGAGGTTTAGGTTTACTAAACCTCCCGAGGCTGAGGGGACATTTAATCACTAATATCCCGAAGAAGTCATGGTATTACTTTGTAATACCATGATCACCGAGGAAATAAACGAAAATATACTTCGCTGTTTGTTCATCGAAAACTTGAACATATTATACAATTCTTTTACCAATTGTGCGTAACCCTGTTCTCTGGGGACTTTTGAAAATAGATTTCTTTGTTATATACTTACAATGAACAAGTATTTATAGGTTGTTCATCAATTCGAAAGCTAAATTGTTTTTCATAATGCTTTCTTTGCTTCGTTATGCACATGCGCAAAGCAGAATGCATAGATCCCACACGCATAAGAGTGTGCAGTGCTAAGAGGTATCGGTGCGTTATGATGTTAAAGAGTTTCGGAACAGCCTGCACTCTTGTTCCAATTGTCCCGATGATTGTCATATGAGGGACTGTACCTCATGACTGAATAGTAATGAGGGAAATTTAGTTTTAAGGTGGCCCGTACCTATTGATTTGTTTGTTGGGCATGAATTTCAATCGCGTCCTTTTACATCAAAACCTTGTCCGATTTCTGAGAAATTTGCAGCCATTTGTCTACAAGCCTTGAAATTTGTACCAGTAATTATTTTTCTGCGAATGAGATCAAGTAATTCGAGATATCAGACGATTTTTAAAAATGGCTTTTTGAGAAAAATTGGTCATAAATCCAAATTTCCAAGGTGAATTTTTTTTCTATTTCGTCAATCAAGTATAAAGGCATAGAGGACTACATACAACATGTATCGTGCCAATTAGTGCCTTAGAAGTTGCGATACAAAATTTGTGCTGCCTGTTACGACGCAAAATTATGTAGTCAAAACTACCGCCAAAATCTCAACAAAATTTCAAAAACAGCGAAAACTATATCTGCTGTAAGAAAGACAAATACCTATTGTAACTTGTGAACAAAATTTGGAGAGATGAGAAGCTAAACGCCAATGTTATCCTCAAGCAAACTTGGGGAGTAATTTTTGTGACCACGAGGCGAGCGTTGCGAATTTGTTTTACTTCTACTTCTACAAATTCTGTCGAATTGTTTCGTGAAATTTTCTCGGTATGGGATAGAACAAGATGTTAACATACCTGTTGCCAAGTGTCGTTGTGTTTGCTGCACTAGGTATAATTCAGTAATCAAAGTAAACAGGCATCACAAATTTTGTATCGCAACTTCTAAGGCACTAATTGGCACGATACATGTTGTATGTAGTCCTCTATGCCTTTATACTTGATTGACGAAATAGAAAAAAAATTCACCTTGGAAATTTGGATTTATGACCAATTTTTCTCAAAAAGCCATTTTTAAAAATCGTCTGATATCTCGAATTACTTGATCTAATTCGCAGAAAAATAATTACCGGTACAAATTTCAAGGCTTGTAGACAAATGCATGGCTGCAAATTTCTCAGAATTCGGACAAGGTTTAGATGTAAAAGGACGCGATTGAAATTCATGCCCAACAAACAAATCAATAGGTACGGGCCACCTTAAATCTCCCTCATTTGTATTCAGGTAGGAGGGATGTTAGACATTAAACGTCCCTCTTGAAACAATGGACCCCGAGGTGATCATGGTATTACCTGTTAAATATAACCAAATATCAATGGTTTCCATAACCAAAAGAAAATGGTTAAAATTACCAATACATTTTAACCAATAGTGAATGGTTGGTGTAACCAAAAAAGAATTGGTTACCTGTGATGCATTGAGATAACCAATTTTTATTGGTTACCATAACCAATCTGTTTTTACAGTGCAGTTTATCAATTTTTAACTGTATGCTAATGAGGCAGATAATATTGACGTCATGCAGCAAAAATCCTCCTTTGTTACCTTCTACAACCTTTTTTTACAGGAATCGATAGTAAAAATAGTATAATGAAGCTGATATGTGCAGGACTTCCAAAAACGGGCACCAAATCAATAGCATCAGCATTGAGAATTCTTGGCTACAATGTCCACGATATCGAAGAGCACTGGAGATACCATTTTGATGAATATCTTAATGGACTAGAAGGCAGGCAATTACCAGACTTTGTTAAAATGTATGCCAGTGTAGACGCAGTCATAGCTAGCCCTATTTACGTCTTCTGTCAAGACATTTTCAATGCATTCCCCGACGCCAAAGTTCTGTTGACGGTTCGCGGTGACAGCAAAGAGAGATGGGTTGAAAGCTACAAGAAGACTCTCTCAATTTGGAAATCTATATCTTCGTTGGTGTGGATGAGACTCGGGCTGCTTTGTACGCCATCTGGCCGCAAGTGGAATAGATATGTTTGGGGCTATCGCAGCTATCTATCCATCAAGAACAACAATCAATATGATGTTAAAGCTGATGCGTACACCAAACACAACGCTCTTATCACGTCCTCCATTCCCAGGAATAAGCTTCTTGTCTATAACGTCAGGCAAGGATGGGAACCGTTATGTGAGTTTCTGGATGTTGAAGTTCCTGATACACCATTCCCTAATGTAAATGCTAACAGCAATAATGTGTACGATATATACAGCAAAAGTCACGTATATAAACGAATGTCTCGGGAGGTACTCTTAATTCTAGGTTTTATCATGATCATTTGTGGAGTCCTAGTTTATATCATGTTTTTCTAAGTCCATGATGCCATGGGTGGCATGGGTGGCGTAGTGGTTAAGCCACTCGCCTCTCACCGCTGTGGTCCGGGTTGGAGTCTCAGCTCGGGAGCTCGGATCATATGTGAGTTGAGTTTGTTTGATGTGTTGTTCTCTCCCATGTCACGAGGGTTTTTTCTCCGGGTTCTCCGGTTTTTCCTCCCTCAGCAAAAATCAACATGCGAGTTGAGTGATGTATGAAAAATATTTAATGTATAGGTTCACTACCAGTGCCAGCAGGTCCACATCAGCCAATAATGGTTGCCAGAAATCCAACATGTTTAAACAACTATAAAAGAATTGATTTTGATTTTGATTTGATGATAACACCTACTAACGGTCTATCACACATCCTGCATTCTGATTGGCTACTCTACTAGAGATTTAATTTGTAATTTGTAATATGGTCCCTGGGGACTGCATATAAATGAGTTACACTGTACAAACAAATTGTTGCGAAACAAATTGCTGGAGGATTGCACAGTGTAACAGGGAGTTCTCTCGCAATTTTTTTTTTTTTTTTTTTTTTTGCGCGTAGCGTTGCACGAAGTATATCTCGGGTCTACTTTTCGCAACGCATTGCAGCAACTTGCAATTGCATTGCACAGTGTATCACCCCTCCAGCAACTTTCCTCGCAATTTTTGAGACACTTTTTCTACGAGCGCATGCGCAATTTCTCATTTCGCTCTAGATACGAGTAATTTTCAAGATGGCGACCAAAAATATTGCAAGTTGCTGGGGAAAATTGCACAGTGTAATATGGAATTTGAAAAATGATTTAAAACGAGTGGCCGGTGGCGTTTATACATATCAAACATATAGTCTATAAAAAAGTGTCGTTCGCACGGCCATGAAATCTATTCCATATCTGGGCAGGTATTACCTTATTTGGAAGCCACGTAGATTTGTTTTTGTTGATTTTCCTGCAATTTGGAGCCTCAAACTGTCAAAATTCCATCAAAACTTGCAGATATTGTAGCGATGAAACATCACATTGTCCACAATCTTGAAATTAGCCATAGTTAACTATGAATTAGCTTAGAAACCTAGCTTTTCGGTACACAGGAAACCCAATAGTAGAAACACAGGAAGCCCGCACGAAAGACACAATATGTTTGATATGGAAGGGGATAGGTACAACATGTTCAGTTTCAAAACTCTATAACAGCATTAACCTGTATTATTGTAATTATTTGTCGCCATATCAATGAATAAATTAGTTGATCATTTGTGTCATCTATTTTGTCTAAATTTCCTATTTAGATTAATTTTGTTTGAGTCCAGGAACTGATAGGTCTTGACAAAAAGTCTTAAAAAACTCCGTAATTCACCTGGTGCCAGGGTGTATTTTCGAAAAAAATATATTTTGAGAAAATATAATTATTGCTGGAGTTTAAAAAGTGTTTTTCGAAAATTGTTCCCAACAGGTTTTTTTTGGCTAAATTGAATAAACTGGACGGAACAATTTTTTTCTTTTGTCCAGGAATTGTAAGAAAATACTGAACATGGCTCTCTTTTCTAATTTATTTCAATCATGCTCGATGTCCTCAAGACAAAAGTCATCAGTTTTTCGCCATGAAGTTAAAGTGGGACGACGATGAAATTGAATTGAAACTCTATTGAATGTATCTATATGACTCCTATAATCACACAGCAACATATTTTATTTCTATTCAAAAGAGACAGATCAAAATTATCAAGTATATTAGCCGATCTAAATTGTGAGGAAATGACGTCATTTACTCAAACCTATTGTTCTCTTGGCTTTTAAATTCCAATTTCTCGGTGATAATGAGCTAAAAATGCAGACTTTTTAGGAAAAGAATTCTTCATATGCATTAATTGCCATCATTGAGTTTTCCTCACTCCTTGCGTGACATTTTATATTTCAATCGAACAGGAACAAAAATATAACATTTGAAAAAAAAACACCAAAGTTAGCAAAACTTGAAATTGCCCTTCAACGAACGTTTCTATACAAAAGCACCAACTTCGGCCGCCCATAAATTGGCGCTATTCATCGAAACTATCTCAAAATTTCAAGTTTTGCTAACTTTGGTGTGGTCTTTTCAAAAATTATATTTTTGTTGTTGTTGGATAAAAATAAATAAATGTCACGCAAGGGGGGAGACAAGCTCATTACGGGTGCGTGCCAAAAATGATGGTCAAATTAGGGGTGCCAGGTCATAAAAAGAATGCCGTGTAAATCGCGCTTAGGCAATGCACGAATATTGGGTCATCCACTACGGTTAGAACGAAGCTTGTGATTTGGCAAAGCAACAAAAACAAAGAATTGGGGGATTACTCTGAACAATGTCTTTTTGTTCTACTTGTCACCTGTGGCATTGTTTCCTTCCGACCGTAGTGTATTACTGCGAATATTTCGTAAGGCTTTTGTTGTGTTTAATCTTCATTTGTCATAATGAATGGCTCTGAAAAACCGCTATGATTGGCTATTGTCTCGATGACTGAAACAATTCTTGGTTTGCATGTGACGTCATCGAAAAGCTAAAATCTAAACTATTCATCACACGAAACTGTTTCCTAGATATTTTATTTATATCATTAAGAAAAGTCCTCACACAAAAAACTGAGTTCTTTCGATGAATGGTTTTCGATTTATTGCGAGTCAATTTCTGTCACGCAACACTGTCACGTATATCGTAAAGACGCAGAAATATAGGCAAATGTGATTCAAATCATACGACTTTAACTTTGTAAGTGATAAATAAGTTTGTTTTGGTGAATATCTGAATAGAAAACACGAATTATAGTGATATTAACGTGATTTTGGTCCTTCGTGGTACTGTCCGCCATGTTGGTGTACAAAGGTTGTGCACCAAGATGGCGGACCCATACATTTCACACCAAACAATGAAGATATTTGATCGCTCGTATCTCGTTATCAAAATATTCTTATGACTAAAAATTTCGTATAGATACAAACCTTCAACTGCTTTTTTAGATGCAAGACATTTTATTCAAAAATATTCTATATTAAGCCCGAAAAATTTTATGATGACGTCAGTGCAAACCAAGAATACAACTGAAACATGAATAAAGATTATCTTGGCATTACCGCCATATTGTTTACAACTTGTCAGCAGTTCCGCTACTGTTAGCGTAATACTCTAGTTTAAAAAAATGTCAGAAAAATTGTATTTTCACGATGACTTAGATGAACCAGCTAATAGGGAATTTAATACTCGCGAAGTTCGAAGTACAGCACAGTTAATAGATGAGAAATCAGACGTTAAAGTAGCTGTCGACAAGCTAAGCGTTGAAGTAACCGATGACCGTGAAAAATGGGGTAGTAAAATTGACTTCATGTTATCGTGTGTTGGATATGCTGTCGGACTGGGAAATGTTTGGCGATTTCCGTATTTGTGTTACACCAATGGCGGAGGTAAGCGGAGTTGAGAGTTAGACAGCAGAATGAAGGCTACGTTGTTTCGAAATCAACTTATTAGTTGACGCATGAATTGCTTTCATATTCAAATGGCCGGATTTCGCTCGATTGGAAATTCTATTTACTTACGGATATCACGGTAAAATTGCTAGACTCTGAGATTCCTATATACATCAAATTCGCATCGTAGTCGCAGCTTAGAGCTGAAAAACAGCTAAAATTAGTGTTTGAATTTCGAAATTCTGTACTTTTACAAAGTTTCACTTTCATAATTACATATTTGTTTTTGGAAGTTATTTGGAAAATAACTTACTGATAAATATTTTCAGAAAGTTTCACTATTTCTGGATAGTCAATCAGTAATAACTTGTGTTATGGCAGAATAAACCAGAGCAGTTATAACAATTAGGATAAGTCTCTACTGGCTAGTCTTCCCTAATACTTGTAACTTGTAACTTAAACTGTAGCCAATACAATAATCGGTCGTGACCAGACGGATTCATGTTTCTTTTCTTACTTTGTTTTCACTTTTCTTTATACTTTTCTTTGAGATTATTTCATATTCAAGCATTGAGCAATAAAAGACACTCAGTCGAAGAATAAAAAAAAGTTAGAGTTAAAAAAGCTGAAGTTATTTCAGAAAGCTTAGGTTGTTTGTAGTTGGTTTAGGTTGACAAAAATTAAATTTAAATTTAAAACAGCAGTGAAAATTTGCGAACCAGTTTAGGCCTCCAGCCGCTCGTTTGCCATATATATATTCTTTATATTCGGCTTGAAAGTTGCCAAATTTATATAGAAATGCAAGAAAATAACTTTGTTCAATTTCAAAGAGTTTTAAACAAGCACTTTATTTAGTAGATCAAAAATAGAATATGAGTGTTTTAAGAGGAGATTTTTTCAACCTCGAGTAATGATGGCTAAAAGTGCCAAGAACTAGCCCCTCGTGCAAGTCAGTTTTAATTCAAAATTTCGTTTTGAATTAACACTCAAATACAATTTTTATCAGTTAGGAATTGTATTTTTATTCAAATTTAGCAACTTTCAAGCTGAATGTAAAGAATAATGTAGCCATTGAGTGAAAGAAGGCCTAAAACTCATTTTTGATTGAAATTTTCACATTGGATTAACACGTTTATCCAACTTTTATTAATCAAAACCAAATAGTCTAAACGTTCTGAAAGTCAGTGAACTTTAGCTCTGTACAAAAGTTCTTCTTTAGCTGAATAGCTATTGTTGCTCCTCTTAATCCAAAGCGAAAATTTGAATTCAAACTTGCACACTAGAGCTAGTTTGGCGTACTTATAGCCCATTATTACTCGACATTGAAAAATGTAGCCTCCGTTGCAGACGTCTTTTGTAGTTCGCCGAAAAGCTCCCACAACGACTGACGTGTCGTTGTGGGAGCTTTTCGGCGAACTACAAAAGGCGTTAGCCAGTCTGCAACGGAAGCTAGAAAAAATGTTCTCTTAATTAATTTTTAATTTTATGCTAACCAGTAGCAGCCAGTTTATTCAAATCACAGCTTTTGATAAAACACATTAAATCTTGTCAAGGATTTACAAAACTCTCGCACATTTCGTAAATCAAGAAGCTATACAGCACTCCATAATCAACTTTATGTAGAACAGATTAAATTGTCTACCCTTTTATGCAAATGTTGCAGCCATTTTGAGAGTGGCTTCAACAATTGTCTGCCTGTATCATGATCAGCCATTCCGTTGTCATGTTAATGTTGGGCAAATTTCACCATGCAGAAACTGAAATGAATGGATGAATGAATGAATGAATAAATAAATGAATGAATGAGTGAGTGAGTGTTTGAATGAACGAATGAATGCATAAAGCTTGTTAAGGTCATCAAGTCAAGACTTCATTCATTCATCCATTCACTCACTCATTTATCAATTCATTCATTCACTTACTCATTCATTTGTCAATTCATTCATTTATTCATGAATGGATGCATGAGTTATTAATGAAAAGGAAATACTCGAGCTATCAATAAAGAAGGACAGCTTTTTATGTACCTGATTTGATTTTCACACTCTATTTTCTCTTTGTTTTTCAGCTTCGTTTCTTATTCCATATTTTATTATGCTGGCTGTCAATGGCATCCCATTGTTCTACATGGAACTTGCAGTTGGTCAATACCTTAGTCTTGGTACTATTGGTGCATGGACGGCTATCTGCCCCATAGCAAGAGGTATACAATACGCCATAATAGCATTTACTTGGGCTACAAGGAAACCCGAGTAACAAAACTTGCTTACAAAGGCCATCTGAGTGCCTTTGCACATTTTGATACGACTACAACACAGATCTAGACTCGATCGGTTAACCACAGGTGGACCGAGTCTAAGGTTTCATGGTTCTAGAATCGCCGACGACGCTACTCGGGGATTCTTCGCGACAGCCTCTGAAATGGCAATATTGCAGAGGCAATACAGAATACATACCTCTATAATATATAGAATCACAACAGCTTTTGCAACGTTTCTACGTGAAATGTTGTGCTTTTAAAGTTGGGCGTAGTCAGCTATACGATTCCAAATCATCTAGCAACCAATGTATTTCCGTCCAAATCACACAATGGCCCTTTGGCAGGTCTTGTATGACATTTGAAATTTTAATCCAACAAAAACAAAAATATAATATTTGAAAAGAACACACCAAAATTAGTAAAAGTTGAGATTTTGCAGTAGTTTCGACTAACAGCGCCAAAGTTATGGGCGGCCGAAGTTTGCTTTATTTGTATAGAAACACCCACCACCGAACGTTTCTATAGAAAAAGAACCAACTTCGGCCATGCACCGATAACTTTGGCGCCATTTATCGAAATTGCTTCAAAATCTCAACTTTTACTTATTTTGGTGTGTTCTTTTCAAATATTATATTTTTGTTTTTGTTGGATTAAAATTTAAAATGTCACTGACGCGACACCTGCCAAAGGGCCGGCAATCAAAAGTGTCGTTCGCACGGCTATCAACTGTATTCCATATTTGGGCAGGCATTACCTTATTTGGAAGTCGCGTAGATCCATTTTGTTGATTTTTCTGCCGTTTAGAGTCTTAAAAGGTCGAAAATTTGATCAAAACTTGCAGCTACTGTAACGATGAAACAAATCACAGTCCACCATCTTGAAAATGGCTTAGAAACCTCGCATTTCGATAAACAGGAGGCCCAATAGTAAAAACACAGGAAACCCGCGCGAACAATACCAATATATTATTTGATATGATTCTAATGCGTTTCTTTATCACCCAGGTATTGGTTTTGCAATGATCATGTTATCATTCCTAGTGTCCATTTATTATAATGTCATCATCGCTTGGTGTGTACTCTTTCTATTCCAATCTTTTCGTGCTGATGTTCCATGGAAAAAATGCGGAAATGAGTGGAATACGGATTTCTGCAGGTAGATAGAAAATGCATATTTATTTTTTAGTTTCGGCCTTCCCGCACACTAGTGAGTTTTCGTTTGGAAACGCATGCTTTTCGACGTGTTTCAACATTCGATCCGTCCACACGTATCCGTTCTGAAATGGCGTTTTTCTTTTCTTTTTCCAAAGTAGCAAAACAGGTAGGAAAATGGGTTTTCAAGTGATCCGGATTACATAGTGTGGAAGAAGTCTCAATCACTAACACAGCTTTAATTAATCCCTTATTAGTCTCTATTTGCACATTACGTCTCTTTGAGGATTGGTGATTTATTTCAAAATGCGTTGTACTAGAGAAATAAAGAAAGAGCATCGCAAGTGGGCAAAACCATAACAAGATTTGGCGTTCAATCGGGCTTCGAAGAAGCCCGAGTAACAAACCTTGCTTTCAAAGGCCATCTGAGTAATTTCGAACACTTGCTTGTTTGACGACCGCAACACAGATCTAGACTCAGTGCTACCGCAGGTAGCCCGAGCAATTAGTCTTGATGAGTCTGACTTCTTACCCGAGCACTGACAGTCACGGAGTACGAGTATGTACGTACTGGGGCTTGTTCTAGTGATATAAAATTCAACGGAGATGTTGGCTCCTGGCCATGGTTTACACACAGGGGGCCCGGCTTGGGAGTCTTTTATCAGGAATAAAATGAACTAAAACTCTTTGGGTTTCCTGTGGCAAGTACTTGGCGCTAGTATTTGGTGCTATCAAGTTAACGCGGTACATTTACGTGATCGAGTTTCCACATTGAGGTTGCCACAGGAAACCCAAAGAGCTTTAGTTCATTTTATTCCTGATAAGATACTCCAAAGCTGGGCCCCCTGTGGTTTACATCGATACTCAAAGAACACGCTCGGACACAGTATGTCAAGGACTGGGACGAAGTAAGATGCCAAGAGATCGATATAACCAACGATACTCTCGTTTGGTCTAGCCGCTTAGGATTGAAGTCTGTCTTACAATATACCGACAATAGATACTGAAACAGCTCGACCTATAGACATCAGATGAAACTCCGGATAATTTAACTTATTGATAGTAATGGTTCTTCTTTCTGCAATCACAGAAATACCAGATACAGTTCCAACACTACCTTTAATTGCACAGAGTATCAACTTCCTGATAATTGCAGTATACCTTCGTGGAGGTCGCCTGCTGAAGAATTTTTCAAGTAAATATTCTTATTATTGTAGTTTTACTCCAGTTCAATTTGTTGTAAAAATTTTACAAGGGATACGGATGAGGAAAGAGAAAAGGTAGAAGCATTAGGTCGAGTCGTCGAGTAATATGTTGCGTGGCCAGGTTTTGGAAGGAAGGGGCGGGGGAGGCTATCAATGGGAGGATCAGGGAAGAGGAATTAAGATAGAAGCGTTACGACACATTACTACGTTGCGTTGCGTCACTACTAAATAAACTCGCATTGGAGGGGACGTAAAAGAACCCACACGACTATTCACGAAGAGCAGGGAGATCCCAGATCCCGGTGTGTGTTTGACCTAATCCTAAAGTATCACACATAAATTGGAGCCGTGGTGGCCGTTTCTGGAAAGGCCCGATAACTTTACAGGCTCGATTATTCACAGGAAATATTACGGGAATGAGTGGACACACGTAAACTCGCCTGTAAAATGTGAATGCCTCGTGAAACAACCGTAAACTTTATTGGGTACGTTAACGGGTACGTCTTTCAGTTTCGAGAGACGTCCCCCAGCTCTGTTGTTTGGACTTGCCACGAACGTGATAAAAGTGGTTTAAATACAAATGTACTAGCCTCCTCCGCAGGCTACTCCTTTCCTTTATTGGGTTTATTCAGTGGGTTTCCTGTGGGATCGCAACGGAAGAGCGAAGACTGGAGGCGAGAATTACAGGAAGCCCAAAACTAAAATAGGAGTTGCCTGTGAAGGAGGCTCAAGTGTACAGTAGAAACCCGATTTTTCGAGCCCTCACTTTCTAGAACTTCCCCATAACTCGAACCAATTGTTTTTTCCCTGGATATGTTTAGTTATGTGTCACTGTAGTTTTACCTCCGATTTCTCGAACCAATTTTCATTTCCCTTGGAGGTTCGAGAAATTGGGATCGGATTCTACTATATCTTTTGAGTGTCCCGACCTATGTGTGAGATCGAAATGAAGTATTCATATCAGAAACTTAAAATCTGAGACACCTTTCATTAAATTTCCCGTATGTGTAACATATGATTGTTTAATTCTTTCAGTAATAAAATTCTTCGTATAAGTGACAGCATTGGGAATCTTGGTTCTATGGGATGGGAAATAACGCTTTGTCTATTGTTCTCTTGGATTATGGTGTACCTGTGTTTAATGAAGGGAGTCAAGTCATCTGGGAAGGTAAGGGTGAAGTTGTATTTATAGTTTATGTCTACAAAATATTCATAATGCTAAGTGATGGAAAGATGGTATGGGAGAGGATTTTCAAAACGCATGCAATAATTTTGCGCTATACACTTTGTACTGGAAGTATCTCTTCTTTGGCTTTTGTTTCTTCTCAGCCGCCCTCCACCACACACACACACACACACACACCCCTCTCCCCAGCTACCCTCACACAAATTCAATTTAATTGGAGCTTATTCATTTGCTTCACTGTGCGTAGAGTTTGTCTTTTCCGTAATGTAATTTATCAAAACGTTAACGTTAGGTTTACGTATGTTTTTCATTACTCAGTTCTGACTCTGTATAGTTAACTACTACGTTTCGGTACTATAATTGCCGTCTTTTGATTTCGTTACGTAGACAAAAGTCTACGTTTTCGTATACAATTATCTAAAAAATGTTTCATTGTTACGTTTCCCACGACCAGCGTATGTTATCACCTGACTATTCTCATTGGCTTGTAGAAAATGAACTAACTCAATTGTTCTATCTGTTCTTAAGGTCGTCTACTTCACCGCAACGTTTCCGTACGTTGTTCTTATAATTCTGTTTTTCCGTGGTGTCACCCTGGACGGAGCAGGCAATGGAGTGTTGTTCTACATCAACCCTGATTTTGATAAACTTGCGAACCCGGAGGTACATACGTGATAAGCGGAGATGTTAAATTCATCAGTTTACCACCGTTTACATAATGTATGTTTTGGCAAAGTTTTGACTGGGAATAGTCCACTTCACAGTTCCCTGCGCCATCTTGAAAGGTAGCCGTGCCTTAATTGCATCGAAGCGAGACGAACGGTGAGCGTGCAATGATAGAGACATTTTTTAACATCTAGAACAATTATTTACAGGTCTCTATCATTGCAAGCTCACCGTTCGTCTCGCTTCGATGCAAAGGCCTGGCTACCTTTCAAGATGGCGCAGAGAACTGTGAAGGGGACCATTGGACTACAGGCTACCGTAAAGCCAACAAAGTGCTCATACATCAATGGTGAAGAAAACTCCTTCTCATTATGATAATTGAGTCGGATTTTTGGTACTGACGGGGCGCATACTTATATGCAAACGGTGGTAGGCACGAATTATGGTTTCCCATAATATCATACGTTCATACCCAGAAACGTTTCCATTCATCTATTTTCTTAGTAAATTATTATTTTTTCTTTTCATGATTTAGGTTTGGGTACGAGCAGCAACGCAGATTTTCTACTCACTTGGTGTAGGGTTTGGCTCACTTTTAACCTTTGGTAGTTACAATAGATTTCACAACAACTGCGAAAAGTAAGAAAAACATGAATGAAAAGCTGTGGTCATTACTTCACCTCCAGCCTACCTAAGACTACCATTGATCACGTGACTTTTCTTTTCAACAGGGACGCTATAATAGTATGTCTTATCAACTGTGGTACAAGCTTTTTTGCTGGTTTTGTGATATTTAGTGTTATGGGTTACATGGCATTTATACTGGAAACAACAGTAGACAAAGTGGCTGACAGTGGTGAGTACTAGCTGCCCCCCCCCTCCCCCCACCCCTCGGGAGCGCACTCAACCCAGTCTTACACGGGGGGTTACGCCTTGCGGTCGAATCCCTTACCTTTTATAAACAATTTTTTTGAGAGAAAAAGGGGCTAAATCGTACCCTTTTCATATGTCTGGTTTCCATATACTCTGTCTAATACTGTACTCGTGAGATCTTTACCCTAAGTCTATATTACATTTGGTGAAATCTCAAACCTTTTCTATGCCTCCAATGTAATAAGGTAACCCTTTCAGACATATCTTCCCTCTATAGTTTATCATTAGAAGTACAGCTCCCGTCTCAATAAGAAGGAGCAAGATCACCAAAAGAGAGTCGGCTAGGGATTGTTATATGGATAAATGCAATTTATGATTTTTACGTTACATTTCATTTCAACAGCCTTTTTGAAGGAAAAGAAAGCAGGAGTAAAGATAAAAAGATGTCATCACAAAGTGTGTGTTTTATTTTTTTTTTTCTAGGTCCCGGACTTGCGTTTGTAGCCTACCCAGAGGCCATCTCCCAGATGCCAGTTTCAACTCTGTGGGCCATTCTCTTCTTCTTTATGTTGCTTACTCTTGGACTTGATAGTCAGGTAAAGGAGGACGAAGCAATTTCCCATTTAGAAGAGAGGTGTTAGAATCAATATCTATTAATTGTCAAAAATATCATGATCAATGAGCTGCTCCCTAAACCCCTTTAGGGGAATTTTCCTTGTTCCTGTTACGAGAATTCCACAAATAAAATTCAGGCGCTTCGTGATCTTCAAGCTGCATTGACATGCAATTTTATGCCCCCAGCATATGATCAGTCTCTCCTACTCCTAATTTTCGCATTCCATGGAGTCCATAATTTCCAACCAAATCACTGATTCCGTTCATTTCTTTTCAACAGTTTGCCATGGTAGAGGTTGTAGTTACCGCCCTTTCCGATGAATACCCCAAATACCTCCGAAAGTATAAATGGATTTTCCTTATCCTTATATGTGTTTTATTGTTTTTACTGGCCTTGCCAATGTGCGCAGAGGTGAGAAATTTTGTAACAAATATTTCTGAGGGGATGGGTGGGTCAGGGCGGTTGGAACCTTGCTAATCAGGGATTGAAGGAATAGAAAGTGATATGCAACAAACCAGTCAACCAAATCCGCCCAACAAATGAGCATCTCGCCCCAAGCAGCAACTTAAAGTCACATAACCAATCAAACTTAATCGTTAAGAATGGTGTTATGACTACCAATGCAATCCCCAACGACTCGCGTACCACTCTACAAGTCGTCACGCAACGCTCTATCGACACACACACCGTTGCGTGACGAGTCTAAACACAGTTGCTAGGAGACTACAAAAATGCGGCCTATACTCACACATCCACTTTCGTAAAGGAACATGTGACCGAATCCGCTCATGGGTGTTCAACACATCCACCAAACCCCAACGCATGCACTCAGTCTTCCTTTTTCAATTTGAAATTGTCATTTATTAAACTAAATACAAAAGAGCTACTTATAATGCAAGACAATATTCGTATGCAAATTATCCTAAGGTACTTGAATTCAATCGTTGACTTAAATAAATAATTAAATATAAAGCTAGAATTAGGCATAAATAGATAAGTAACTAAATGTGAATTAAGGCTACTAAATATAATTTCTATTAAACATAAAGTCTTCTAAAAATTTAACAATAATGGTTAATTATGATCTATAGATTTCTAATTTAAATGATGAAATAACTTTGGCAAAATGCAAAACTGTGACAGAACATCAGAGAAATTCTTCCTGGCCATAGCAAGCTAAGGTACAAACTAGAGAAACATAAAATACCTCTTGTCCAGGCATTAGTTGAAGTCTTGATAAGAGACATACTAGCGCTAAACCGTTCCGCAAGCGTTCCTTCAACTCGTAGAAAACTGTTGTTTCTGACCTCTTCTTATGGATACTTTGTATTCCTCTTCTTATTAGGGTGGTATGTACGTATTCAACCTGTTTGATTACCAGTCTGGTGGAGTCTCTCTTCTAGTCATTGGATTCTGTGAGGCTTTGGTCATTGGGTGGGGTGTAGGTAAGCGCGATTACTAGAAATAATAATATATCTGAGTAAATTAGATTATTCAGATGCGGGGAATATGGGAACTAAAATCGTACCACATTTCGTGCAGCAATGTTGCATTGCAAGTTGCAAAGCAAATGTAGTTGGTATTCCGCGCGCAACAAATTTTCTTTGTTGTACGAAATAGAAGCTATACTTCATAACAAGATTAAGCCTAGCCGCACCTGAGAGCCAAATTATTAATTATCAATTATTATTATTAATTATTACTATTAATTATTATTTACACAATGTGGGGCTTATTCGCGCGAAACGCTATCGGATTATCATTACGGTTTTCTCGAATATATTAGCTTAATTTCCTTAGCTACTCTAAAGTTCGAGGTGAAATAAAGTTTATGTATGTATGTATGTATGTTTTATTTTTATTTACAAGCTTATTCCTTCCAGTGAAGGCAGGGTCACCACAACAGCTTTCGCCAATTACTGTGGGCCCTGTAGTGTTATAGGACAGACCACACACACCGGCAACTTCATGGCCTACTCTCCCCGAATAGTGGTGTGGGTTCTTTAACGTCCCTCCGGTGTAAGTAGTGAAGTGTTAGAGAGACGGAGCCTACGGTTTAACGTCCTTATCCGAGAAGACGTGAAGATCTAACCATTTGCAGTTGTAATTACAAAGGCAGCACCTTCTCCTCAATTATTTAAAGACCCTGAGTGTTGGTCCGGCCGGGATTTGAACCCCGACCTCCCGCACGAAAGACCGACGCTCAACCAACTGAGCCAACCGGGCATCTTGATTAAAAATAACTGCTGAATCAATTCGGTACGGCAGTTTTAGAGTGGATTTCGTATGACTTTGAAAAACCACGGCACACGGCACGGTCACGGCACGGCACGGCCACGGTACGGAACCTCGCCTTCCTTTCCTTTTGACCAATCACAATTTAAGAACACGGTCACACTGTACTGCCTGAACCAATCAAAACACCGACACACGGTCGGTACGGTCACGGAGCTTGAGAATGGCTTTTTTAGCTAACCAATCACAATTCCCGAACACCGTCGTCCATTTGGAGTGATCCAATCAAAACAAGCAAACACGGCACGGCACAATCCGTGCCGTAGATTTTAAGTCATACGAAATCCACTCTAATTAGGTGTGCCAACTACCAACTATCGTTAGTGCGATATGGTCTGTCGAGCTACGCGACAGAGCATTGCATGGTTCGACAATTAAGCACGCTGTCTGAATCATCGCTGATCCAATATTCCCTTCAAAGTTGATCTCAGTAAGTAATACGTACGGCAGCAATTAATAAGATACATGACAGGTTTGGTGTATGGCGCCGGAACGGGCCTAAGTCAACACACTGCAAAAACGCGCGAGTAAATTTGCTCAAAAACGGAATAAATCGGTACATCCACAGTAACTCAATTATACGATTAAATGTGCTGTCATTTGAGTAAAGGGTACGCAGCTATTTAGTTATCTGAGTAAGGGATACTCAGTTACTTAATCAACTCGCGCGTTTTTGCAGTGCACCCATGAAGAATATGAAGGGAAGAGGGGAATGCAAGGGGAAAGCACTGATAGTGTCTTAATTTGCTCCTCTGTTGGTATATTTAATTAAGGCCTACTCCGGGCCCTAAAATCGCCGTAATTTTGGCGATATTTTAGGGCCCGGAATAGGCCTTGATTACTTGCTTGATCACTTCACCTCTCGTTTGTTATTCTTAATTCGTATTATTTTTCTACCATTCTAATTTCAGGCACCGATTTCCTTTCCCAAATGATTGAAACTATGACCGGTAAACGTCCAAACATCTTTTTTATGATCTGTTGGAAATATCTTTCACCAATTTTTACTCTGGTTAGTATAAACACAATTACTCAGCAGTGTCTTCGATGTATCATAACTGTTGTTCATTTATATACAGCTATTCAAAAAGGTGGTTTTGTGAATTGTGAATTTCGAATACTTCTTATTCAAATACTGAAATGCATTATGGGATATGGGCCCGGCCGAATTTCGCATACATGGTAAATGGACCCGGCGCCGTGCCGTGTTGTCTATAAAAATATTCGAAATTCCTGCCATAACTGTGCCGTGACCGTGCGGTTCCGTTTCCACACTACTCATAAAAAATCCACTCATTTTATCTGCACTCATCCTAACTCCAAACTCGTCCGCCTCGCAGGGAATCATACTTGCACAACTTGCATTGTGGAAAGGAGTAAGCTACAACAATAAACCATATCCAGACTGGGCTGAGTTTTTTGGCTGGGTTTTAGCGTTTGCTTCAATGATTCAGATACCGATCTTTGCTGTGATTCAGTACTATCATACCGAGGGAAAAACAGTTCAAGAGGTTAGTAGAGTTTTAAAAAAGTGAAGTATGGATGGACAGACAATAAGGAATGAGGTGGTTCTAGCGGTGGGAGGAAAGGAGGAATGGAAGCGCGCTAGTGAGCAAGGAAAGGAGGAGGGAAAGAAAAAAGAAAGAAAGATAGATATGATATCATTTATGAAAGAAAGAAAGAAAGAAAGAAAGAAAGAAAGAAAGAAAGAAAGAAAGAAAGAAAGAAAGAAAGAAAGAAAGAAAGAAGAGAGAGAAAGAGAGAGAAAGAGAGAGAGAGAGGAAGGAAGGAAGGAAGGAAGGAAGGAAGGAAGGAAGGAAGGAAGGAAGGAAGGAAGGAAGGAAGGAAGGAAGGAAGGAAGGCAGAGAGAATAGAAGAAGAGAATAGAACTGAGAAAAAGGCATTATTGCAGATAGGAAAAGGATTGCATGAAAATGATTGACTTATAATGTGTCGCACATTCGAATCTTCTTTTTTTCAGAAGCTTCGAAAACTCCTTTCACCTGACCCTAAAGTGTTTAAAGAAGTAGAAAAGAGAGAGAATATTAAATCTGGCAAGTTTGTCTTTATGGCTGACGATGCTATTGAATTACCCGTTAAAAGCTACAATTAATGAATCAAATAGTTGTAGTATATAATAGTAGTATATGATAATATCGATCAGTATTGTAGTTGTAGTTTATGATAATGTGATGCAATAATGCAGTTTCTCAGTGAACCCCATTGAGATCCTCATCAAACATCTTCAAAAAAAAAACCCTGGCTTTCTTCATTACCTTGCATTTCTTAAGTGAGTCAGCCAAGTATCACAGCAATATGCATCTAGCCATTATATTTTGTAAATAGAGTGCACGCACTTAATCCGTGAAACATAAATAGTACAAAATAGTGCTAAATTATGGTTACCGTAATTCCTTTGTTTCCTATTGTCTAATCAACACTATTTACTACTAATTAGTAGTGTTTGGTTCACGGATTAAGTGCATGCACTCTAGCATTTATTTATAGTTAGTTTCTATATATAGATAGCTATAATTCAATGTCATATTTCTACGGTATATATGCCATAGTCAATAATTTTTAGTTTTTAGTGAGGAAAGATGAATTAAATCAACGACTCATTTCATCTTTCTATTCTATTCTTCCTTGATTTCTTTTTCTATTGTTACTGTTCTAATTTGATACATCTTGCTTTTCCTTTCTCGATGCTGCGCTTACAATGTGCTCAAAGATGTGCCACAGAGGCCTCAGCGCTAGCAGGACAAATGTGTTCTTCCAGGAAAACAGCAAGTGATAAAATGGCGAGTATGCGCGAACCGCTGGACGGAAGTGGCCTCAATTACGGTTTTAATGGCTTAGGGTTACCTCTCTCATAAAGAGAGTCGTATATAGTCTCCCAAAGTTTTTCGGAACATTATATTCGAGTGCAAGTATGAACAGCTAGAAATTATCCTTTCAAAATTATCCATTTTTTAAGACAATAGAAGTTGGAGACACGCACAGATGTTATCTCTTACTGCTGCGAAGCAAGCATTAATTTTCTTTGAAGGGAATAGGGTCTAAAGGAGACTGGGTTTCCTGTGTTACGAAATGCAGAGTTTAGAGGAGAGGGGGAAGAGAAGGAAGGAAGCCCCCTTTACCTCTCCCCTCGGGGTCGCTACGCAGGTAATGTGGTCTACAAACGGTTTCTTATATTTTGGCGCCAATAAAAATTGGTCGCGACGATTTGTATCGTCGTAAACTTATCATTTAGTGTGCATACAATTCTGCCGAAGGTGCTATTTTTGGTGCCAAAGAACAACCAAATTATGCGCAATTTTCTCGTTAATAAATTCGTTTTCAATTTCAAGAAAAGCAAATCACGGGTTCACTCGTATTTTATTGTAAGAACGGCAAATTAAAAATAAATTCAAGGATTCAAATTTAAAAAGGTGTCGTAAAAGGCATTGTCATGGTCTTTCGCTTCATTTTTGGCGCCAAAAAGATAACGTATCAAAGGACAGAATGGCGCCTATTTCTAGGCTATCAAAGATGAGGCATCTTCAACCTAGGAATTTTATAAAACATCGCCACCCTTCTCTGTGTAATTTTCTTTTAAAAATTCGTTGTGTATACCATAAAAAATCAAAGGCAAAATCGTAATTCTTTATTGCAAATAAAACCAATGGCCCACATCAAAGAAACTCGAAGAGAAATTATTGCAAAGAACTAGTACTTTTTCCCTAAGAACTAGAAATGATTTGACAAAGCATTTGGTCATGATCTTTCGATTCATGTGGGTGGCTCCTAAAAGAGCCGTTGTTTTGTGTCAAGTAAACAGGAAACTGTTTACTTGCTGCTGGTGTACTTGGTGACAGCTTTGGTGCCTTCGCTGACAGCGTGCTTGGCCAGTTCACCGGGAAGAAGAAGACGAACAGCGGTCTGGATTTCTCGAGACGTGATGGTGGACTTCTTGTTGTAGTGAGCAAGGCGGGAAGCTTCACCAGCAATGCGCTCGAACACATCTTGGACGAACGAGTTCATGATGGACATGGCTTTGCTGGAGATACCGGTGTCAGGATGGACTTGCTTCATGACTTTGTAAATGTAGATGCCATAAGATTCCTTTCTTTTGGACTTTCTCTTCTTCTTGTCACCAAGCGCGGCTTTCTTGCCGGCTTTCTTTTCACCTTTCTTTCCGACAGACAGTTTTGCTGGCATGATTTCGCTACAAGAATCGAACTGCTAGATGCAACGAATGTTCAACGCGATGACGAACCTATTTATATATGGACAACAATGGATCATTAAGACAAGAGGATCGAAATCCCCGTGTTTTCATTGGTCTAGAGGACTTAAATGTAATATGAAAATGATCTCCTAATGACATTATTGACCTTCAGGAGGTTTGTGATTGGTGCATTTCGATCCTTTTCTCTTCATGCTTTCCGGTATAAATACCATGAAGGTTCGATTTTGTAATCATATTCTATCTTGAATCTATCTATACAGAAACTTCCAAAACTAAGATGTCTGGCCGTGGAAAAGGTAAAGCTAAGGGCACCAAGTCCAAGACTCGTTCATCCCGTGCAGGGCTACAGTTCCCTGTCGGTCGTATCCATCGTCATCTTCGCAAAGGCAACTATGCTCAACGAGTTGGTGCTGGTGCTCCAGTTTACTTGGCTGCTGTTCTCGAGTACTTGAGTGCTGAAATCCTCGAGTTGGCTGGCAACGCTGCCCGCGACAACAAGAAAACCAGAATCATCCCCCGTCACTTGCAATTGGCCGTCAGGAACGACGAGGAGTTGAACAAACTGCTTGGTGGAGTCACCATTGCTCAAGGTGGTGTTCTTCCCAACATCCAAGCTGTCCTTCTGCCCAAGAAAACCGAGAAGAAAAGCTCTTAAGCAGTTTAAGCAAGCACTGCACACAAAACAACGGCTCTTTTAGGAGCCACCACATGATTCAAAAGATCATGACCGTATGCTTTTTCACTCAAACTCGTCGCTACAAAGATCATTCTCAATGTCATTTTGTCGCTGCCTTGCACGTACCATAAAATAAGTCATACATAAAACAAAGATATAAAACAAAAAATATGAATTTCCATGAATTACATTCACTTTCCACTATATTACGCGAGTTTGATGTTTCTTATAACAACTTGCCCGCGTCTACTAGGCAGATTCTTTTGTTGAAAATTAACGCTCATAAATTTGGCGCGCTTTATGATGTTCTTAACACGCTGAATGGCTAAGCATTCTTCTATCAAAGTAAGCCGTTCTCGATACAATATAATTCTTTCGCGAGTCTTGAGAATCTTTTTAGGACTTGGCTAGCTTTTCCAAATAAGACTGCAGCACTAAGCTTCAGTTTTTAGCTATTTTACTTTTACACAAATTCAAATTTGGCGCGCTTTTTAACGTTCGATTCAAACGTGCTTCCATAAAAGCAAGTTCACTTTTGATATTGCTTCCTTGTTAGGTCTTTCATGGGATGAACTTTTATTTTTCGACTCCATTTTCATTGAGAAAGAAGATAATATCTAAGGGTGATAATTCATTACTGGAGCGAGATAAAATGTAAAGAGAAGTTGTGACGTAGCACCTGGGAATTGACTTTATTGCATGTGTTGGCTCCTGAAAAGAGCCGTTGTTTGTTTGTTGGCAGATGATCTAACCGCCAAATCCCACATTCAAACATTCGTATCTTCGTGGTGAAAAGCTCTTTTGACTCAATATTTTCTAGAGTTGCAAAGATTTAGCGCAGTGGCTATTCGTACGGTAACCGTACGCCGACTTGAAAATTCTATTCGTACGGACATTGAAATATTTCAATATTTTGAACAAACTATTGACGATATCGATTTTATACTATTATAGTTTTGTTTATACGTAGACAACAAATCGGTAGATCTAAAAAGTTTGTGATTTTACCGTTTAGTTTTAACTGGACATAGAATAGCACAAGGCGAAATGAGACAAGAGTTTTGTTGTGAAAGACTGTAAGCACCTTGGAATTGACTTTATTGCATGTGTTGGCTCCTAAAAGAGCCGTTGGATTGTATTAGAGCCTCTTATCCTCCAAAGCCGTACAGAGTTCGTCCTTGTCTCTTCAGCGCGTAGACCACGTCCATCGATGTCACTGTTTTTCTCTTGGCGTGCTCGGTGTAGGTGACAGCATCACGTATGACGTTCTCGAGGAACACTTTCAACACCCCGCGTGTCTCTTCGTAGATCAGTCCTGAGATTCGTTTCACTCCACCACGGCGTGCTAACCGCCGGATAGCGGGTTTAGTAATGCCTTGGATATTGTCTCTCAAGATTTTACGGTGACGTTTGGCTCCACCCTTGCCCAAGACCTTTTCCTCCTTTGCCTCTTCCTGACATGATTGTAGTGAATGTATTCGTAGTCAAAGAATGATGGCTCAGCAACTGAAAAGCACAAAGTTATAACGGCTACCGAACCTCTGAGAAAACAGGCCAAACCAAAACCTGATTGGTTGGTGCTGATACAATAGTGTCATTAAAATGACAGAATGGATTACAGCGTTTGATCCTTGTTTTGGTTTAAGAGTTTCACGACATGAACTTTGATGATCATTTTCTCCCTCGGAACATCATGGATTGTAATAAAATGAATTCAAACTCTAGATAAAACCAAAATGTATGTGTCGTTTACGTAAAAATGCAGAAAGTATTCCAAATCATCTTTGATTTTGAGACTAAAAATTCGTGAGCTTCAAGTTTAGAAATTTGAGCAACGGCGTAAACGGCGGGATCAGAAGTCAACCAATCAGATTCGAATATCGGCTAAAGTTAGCCAATCATGTTGGTGCTGATACAATAGTGTCATTAAAATGACAGAATGGATTACAGCGTTTGATCCTTGTTTTGGTTTAAGAGTTTCACGACATGAACTTTGATGATCATTTTCTCCCTCGGAACATCATGGATTGTAATAAAATGATTCCAAACTTTAGATAAAACCAAGATGTATTTGCCGTTTACGTAAAAATGCAAGAAGTATTCTAAATCATCTTTGTTTTTGAGACTAAAAATTCGTGAGCTTCAAGTTTAGAAATTTGAGCAACGGCGGGATCGCAAGTCAACCAATCAGATTTGAATATCGACCAAAGTTAGCCAATCATGTTGTAACTTTTCTTTAACCAATGAGAACAAACCGCGCTCCATATAAAATTTTAACGTTCACCAACTGAGGTTATCATTTTAGTTCGATACTCGTAACTAGAAATTATGGCTCGTACAAAGCAAACCGCTCGTAAATCAACAGGAGGAAAGGCTCCCCGAAAACAACTGGCCACCAAGGCAGCACGTAAAAGTGCACCAGCAACTGGTGGAGTCAAGAAGCCTCATCGTTATAGACCCGGCACAGTTGCCTTGAGAGAGATCCGGCGCTACCAGAAGTCTACTGAGCTGTTGATTCGAAAACTGCCATTTCAGCGCTTGGTCCGTGAAATAGCACAAGACTTCAAGACAGATCTTCGTTTCCAGAGCTCTGCCGTCATGGCGCTGCAGGAAGCCAGCGAGGCCTATCTGGTTGGTCTTTTCGAAGACACCAACTTGTGTGCCATCCACGCTAAGAGAGTCACCATCATGCCCAAGGATATCCAGCTGGCAAGGAGGATCAGGGGTGAACGAGCTTAGAATTCCTTTCCATCAAAACAACGGCTTTTTTCAAAGCCACCACATGAGTCGAAAGATCATGACCAAATGCTTATAACGATACAATATATCCAAACATTTTGGAGTGCAATAAACACACAAATAACTCACTACCATTTTCATGGTACGTGAGACGCTCTCTCTTTTCGGTGATAAATCAATTACCACATGAATCAATAAACCTTTCGCATTTTCACCTTTTGTAGCCAACATGAATATAAATTTACTTAAATACCAAGCACATTTTCCACCAGCAGTTTTAAGCCCTTCTCGAAACTTTAGGCCTCATGTGCCAGCATTGGTTAAATTACTGACCGAAATGCTTCAAAAATATTTCAAATGTGCAAGGATTTTCTATTCACTGTAACTGCAGTTTGTTATACAATCTAAAGAGTTATAAGATGCATTTTTACTCGTTTTCTAACGTAAATAACTTAAATCTGGCTTTGATCCCATCTCGTCCAATCCGAGATGAAATCCGTTTGAGAACAAACTGTTGACTGCTTGAAATTACTAAAAGGCGGACGAAGCGTGGTGGGTGGTCAAATGATCTTGTCTAACGGACCCAAATGACTTCAAGGATTATTTACACGCAACTAACTTGTAATATAACAAAATTAAACTTGACTTTAACTACCAGGCCCTAACTAACTCAATCAAAGCCGATGTCGATTCTAGGACGTCTACCAACTGTGCAAAAAGCACATGCACTTTCAGTGATATATAGCCGGTGGAACAGTGACATCGAGGGCAAAGAAATCAGACCATTGAGCTGACCGTTTCATAAAAACAGACAAATAAGAAACTCCCAATAGTTATCCTCAACATTTTTATAGAAAATATGATTCTAAATAAAAGCGTCAATCCTTCACAGGCAATTGGCGGCCAAAACATCAAAGAGGATCACCGAACGACAAGAGCCTGAAGCGTGTTAGTTGCTTGAACTAAAAGTCGAATTTCATTCCAGTGAAACATGAAAGAACGAAAATACTAAATTACTAGGTTGTTCGATAGTTTTCACTAAGTTTTCCGACTAATTTCAGTGATTTTCATCTTGAAATGTGAGTAATGAGTGAAAATATCCCGAGTACTCAAGAGAGGTATGCTATAAAATACACATAATTCTTCCATAACTTTGTGCGGATGGCCAGGATTCTCACCAAATTACGTCTTAAGATAATTTGTGAATAATTCAATCTATCTAAGTCAAGGACGCGAAGAAATAAGTAGATTACGGTTAGAATTATGCTTACAAAGTCACATAACAAACACACTTCTTGGTCGCGGCCATGTTGGTTCACTGTTTACGGTGCTGTTTCCGCGGGGGTTCGACAGCGTGCATAAAACAACTCTATTGATGATTAATGCGTTATCATTTCAACCCGTTTGCAAAGAGCAACAGATTTGTTAGAAATTACTAAGTGGAGTCCAAAATGACTAAAGCTGCAGCACAGAAAGCCAAGAAATCAACCAAGCTCTATGATCATCCTAGCTACCAATACATGGTAATCGCTGCCGTGACAGCCTTGCAGGATCGTAAAGGCTCGTCTCGCTATGCCATCGAGAAGTACATCAAAGAAAACTACAAAGTTGGAGAGAGCATTGGAACCTATATCAAACGGGCTATCAAGCTTTTGTCCCGCGAAAATGGGACAATCATCCACGTCTCTGGTGCAGGATCTTCGGGTTGCTTCAAGCTCAAAAAGGTCGCCGAAGAGAAAAAGAAAACTAAGAAAGCCGAAGCGAAGAAACCCGCTGCTAAGAAACCTAAGAAACCCGCCAAAAAGCCAGCCGTCAAAAAACCCTCGGTAAAGAAGACAACCAAGTCACCAAAGAAGTCCACGGCGACTAAGAAGTCTCAAACAAAGAAATCCAAGAAACCAGCCACGAAACCCGCTGCCAAAGCCAAGGCCGCTGCGAAACCAGTAGCTAAGAAAGCCTCGCCAAAGAAGTCCCCCAAAAAGCCAGTAGCCAGGAGGTCGCAGCCAGGTCGTCCAGCCAAGTCGCCCAAGAAGTAAAGTGTTTTTAACACACATCAAAACCAACGGCTCTTTTAGGAGCCACCCACATGCCCAAAAAGCAATGACATAGATGCTATATTAGTCTATAATACCCAAAGGAAAGATGGCAATTTTTAGCGGGAGTGGGGTTAGGGTTTCCCAGAGGAATTAATGGGTTGTCATCTTAGATTTTCTGTAATTATCTGAAGGGTCATAAAAAATCAATAGTTAAAATCACTAATACTGTTGAGGGTATTTGAAACTTTGTAAAATTGAATATGTATAGAAAATAAAGGTTATTTATTTATTCATTTATTTATTTTTGTTATTAGATAAAATTCAAATTCAAGAACAAAAATTTTTAACCTTTATTTTCTATATTCATTTTACCATAAGCAAATGATGTCAATCAACTGTTAAATCATTGTGTTTGGATCCTGTGTTTCTCAAAATATTGTCAAACTGTAAAATGTATTTTATATAAGGTTGGTAGGGGGACCAAATATTCATTTTTATAAACCAAAGCTAAGTACATGAAATTAACTTTAACAGCAATTCTTCTGGCCCAACTCTTGTTAAAAATGAATGCTTGTCCTGTAAATTTACAGACATCTCTTAAGAAATGGGTCCCTTGGGTTTGAAGGAAGCAAGGACATCCATGAAAACCTGAATGAATTTTCTAAGTCCCAGGTTCAGATCGAGTATAGTAAGCTATATAATACAACCTCAGTTGCGTACAGTGTGGAAGCTCAAAAGTTGATCACTGTTTGCCTCCCTGCAACTAGCAGGCAGATAAGAGATAACATAATTATAGCATTCCTGATGCTAATTGCAAGATTGCTTATCTAAAGTATGCAAATTATTACAACATAGCTGGTCAAACTTTAGTCTTCACACTGAAAATGTGCTTGTGTCCTTCCTGTAACTCAGCAGTTGAGCCTGCTGGTATATACATATGAAGTACATTGATTCATTTTAAGTGACTCGGTATTTTCTCTGGCATTATTTCTAGTTTTGTGATTAATGTACGGAATCTGATTATTCATAAGGTGTGTAACCTTGGTTTGAGCTCAAATTGAAGTTTATTTCTATAGTTGAAATTTGTTGCATTTCCCCTGCAGGGGCCTCTGGTCACCTAGGACAGTAAAATGTCAGCTTGTTTCTCAATCACAGAAACAAAAATCAGCAAGCTAATATTATGTTGTTAGTTAGAGCAGAAATTGTTATTAAAGCCCAAAACAACTTTGGCTCATCCTTCCATATAACTAGTTGAATTTTGAGATTTTGAAGCAACAAAAATTTAGACTCAACTGGACTTTTTATGTGAGTTGAGGCAAACAGAGACAGCAACACTGAAAACAACAAGTGAACTTACACATGCATGTAAGTGATCTAAGAAAAGACTTTGAGAAAACAAATTTCAAAACTCCCCATTCTTATTTTGTTGCTAATTACAGATAATCAAAGTCTTTTCCAGAGGAATTATTGGGTTGTCATCTTAGATTTTCTGTAATTAGACAAAGCCTGGCACAGTTTATGGTTTCATTCATTGTTTCATTCTTAATTATATTCTATTACTCATTCATTCATTTCTCTCTCTCTTTCACTTATTCATTTGTTCACTTATTGTTCTGATATTACATTGGTAACTATTGGTGGGTTCATAAAGGGCTGCAGGCACAGGCTAGCAAATCACAGGCAGCCCATGCAGTGTATTTTAAGCTTAAATGAGAAAAAGTAAGAACAATTTTTCTTATAGGGATAACTCACATAGCTAAAAATACATCTAAATGACCTACAAGGCAATAAAACAAGTTGACATGGAAAGAACTTTATTGAAAATTTTATGGTTTCACATATTTTTGTTTTTGCTGTATTTTAGCCTAAAATACAATCCTTGGGCTGCCTTGAGAAACTCAATTAACCAGCTTCTGATAATAAATACCTGTCATCTTGCCCTGGCATTACAGCCAGATGTCCTCTTATAGTTTAAAATCGTAATGAACTTTATGAATAAAAACCTTAACAAAAAATGAAAATGTTATTAAGTTCAATTCCTACAATCAGTAGTCATACACTAAAGCTGTAATTTTTATAATTATATAATTTAGAAATTGTCTAAATTGTTAGGCTGTAATGTATATTAAAAAAGAACACCCTAGGCTAATTTCAAACTCCTGTAAATCTGATCTTGAAGAGGGAAAGGTCTTTATTCCTGATCAGTTCAATTATTAGTTAATTGGAATGTATATATCCATTAAGACCATCCCCCTGAGCTATTTGTAACTCTCTTTCCATCTGATCTAATAGGACCTAATAGAGAAGATTTCATATGACTGTGACACAGTTATGGCAGAAATTTTGAATGTTTTTATAGAGAGCATGGCACTGACACTGTGATGGCATATATAGCAAGGTCATTTCATACTCCTATGAAATCTGCTATAAAGTACATACTAGCTAGGTTATAGGATTAAGCTTGGTGTTCTTGTGAGGTGGGGGGAGAGTTTATTTTTGCTTTACAGAGGGAGGAAGGAGGAGGGTAAATAGGTTTTGGTTCATAAACATTTGAGTAAGTAACTGATAGCAGTTTAAAAAAGGCCAGAGAGAAAATAATGGAATTATTCTGTACATTGGTGTAACATAAAGTAATAGCTTTAAAAGAGGTACATATATATATGGATCAATTTTGTTGATACATGCATTTGACAACATCACATGAAAATTTTGTTTGTTAAGTATAAAATTAATATTGGAAAGCTCTGTATAAATATTGCAATGGAAAACCTAGAGCAGTTTCATAAACCTGTGAAACAAAGTGTAGTCAGATGAATACAGTCAACTGGAAACAAAAAATTGGAGTGAAGTAGATAATATTAGTAGTAGAGGAGACTTGCAACATGTTGCAAATAAAACTAAAATGATGAGCTCAAAAATGCATACTGATCCCCAGGACCTAGTGACCAGAGCACGGACATGGGACATGCACAAAAGCAGTTTTAGTCAACAAACAAAATGTAATACTAAATTCACACATTTAAGGGGGTTATCATTATTTACCGGGGGAGGGGGAGGGCCCCTAAAATTGCATTGAACCCTAGCTGTAAAGAAAATAGAGGCCCTTCCTAGAAAGACAAAGAAAAAAAATGTGGTCCTTCCCTGAGTAGGATATAAAAAATTACGACCCTCCCCATTATATAAAGCCTGACAAAAGCTATAGACGGATACCTAACCCCAAAACAAAGATGAATCATTATTTTCTACAATAAAGTTTGTGAAGCATATTACAATGATATGGTGCAGCAGTACTTTCAATTGGTGGCTCAAAAGCACAATATTCATAATTAAAAGCTTTTCCATGCAGAAGCGAAAAGATAATATGGCCTAGAAAAAAAAGCTCGAGTGTGAAAGAAAGATTAGCTAGAAAGTTTACTTTCCACAAAAGACTAAGCAACTACTGGAAATGATAAAAGGAAAAAGACAGTGCAGGCAGTGGCTTTTAAATTTAATAAAGCCTGATTGCAAGATGTTAGATTCTGGGGCAAAAGTTTTGATAAAGCGACTGGTAAATTAAAATCACCTCTGCAAGCTAAACCAGACAATGATGACAACAGTGATGACAAAATGGATGATAGCTCAATAATAACAAGTTAGAGTAATGATAACAATCGACAACATGTATGATAGCAGTGATGACAAGAGTGATGACAACCAGCAGTGATGATAGCAATGATGATAACAATGATGACAACAATGATATTTTGTCATCCAACAGTAATGATGCTATTCAGGACCCTACTGGGCGACCTCATCATGTAGGCCATTCCTGGAGCCCCTGTCAGACTAGATTTAGATTAATAGCCAGCTGCACCATCTCATTATTCAAGCATAGAATGTACACAGTGTCTGATATGTCATGTACTGCCCATATTGGTAAAGAAATTAAAGTTGAAAGATAGTATAGAATAGTAAATGTTAATTGATAAATAGTGTTGCTTTATAATTTTGTTTCTCCATATTATATTACTTCAAAAAACACAAAGAGCTCTATTCTTCTTATTTTTATATCAAAAAAAATTGTGGCCCTCCCTTAACAGTTCGTTTAAAAAAATTCAACCCTCCCCAAACACACATTCAAAAAAATTTGGCCCTTCCCACAATTTTAGATGCCCTCCCCCTGATAAATAATGATAACTCCCTAAGACCCATTTAACAATACTGTTTATATCTTTTGAATTTTTTCCTTTAAAACTATTTACCTTTAATTTAATTCAGACTAAAGCAGTTTTCTAAATGGACTGAAAATCTAAGTTATAACCAGTGCTTTTTTTTCGCTGTTGTAAATAAAATTGACTGTACAATATCAATTTTATTCAGTGTATTTAATATTTTAGGCGCGATGTTTTATCTTAGACCATTCACAAAAATAAAAAACTGCATCATGCATACATACCTTTTATCATATAAAATATTTTGGCATTTTTCAGGTAGTTTATTCTTCATTTGTCACGTCCGCTATATTTTTCCCGACAAATTTTCATGAGTTTGAAGCCTAGCATTCACAAAAGATTCTCTCAGGGGGAGGAGTAAGGACAAAAATAATTTTGCTTTTGGTTTAATTTTATAAAACTCTTAAAATAATCTTCATTCTCGAACCTATCATAGTGTCTTTCATTTGTTTCTCTTCTTGTTTTGTTCTTCCTTGTTTTCTTTTCTCCTTGTTTTCTTTTTTCAATCTTAATTTATCAAGTCCGTTCTACCTCCCGGAAAGTCAGATAATGTTTCAGACCAGGCTACTAAGCTAGAAAATTGGAAAGAAACACACTGTACATATCGAAATCGTAGTCGGAAACTTATAATGCCATTTAAACAAGATGAAGGTATGTACCTATACTTTTGGTAATTTATTTAAAAGTACGGTTATGCAATTACAGACTAATTGCTAATAAAAGGTTGTTTCATTAACCTGGCCGGCGGGTATTGAACCGCTATCAGTATGCAAACGGCTTGCCTTGCCTTGCTTGCTTGCTTGCTTGCTTGAGGAGAGCATGAACGAGATGTTGAGCTATCTACGTTGGAAAACGCAAAGTTTTCACAAAGTCGGGCGAAATTCATTACTGATCGGTTCGATCAGGGAAACCTCGACTGCTAGTATACTGATCTCCCGAACGAATCAAACAAAGTCAAAATATATAAAGCTTTAACATATGATCGCAATTTTTTTCGCGAAAAGACTAGTGTTTATAAGCATTTATGTCATTGATTTTTATGCATGTGGGTGGCTCCTAAAAGAGCCGTTTGTTTTGTGGTGTGTGTCTGAACACTTTATTTCTTGGGGGACTTGGCTGCCTTCTTGGCTGCTGGTTTCTTGGCGGACTTCTTTGCCGCGGCTTTTTTAGCTGCTGGTTTCTTAGCGGTCTTGGCTTTGGCAGCGGGTTTCTTGGCTGGTTTCTTGACCTTCTCTCCTGTAGATTTCTTTGATTTAGGCTTCTTAGCAGACTTCTTTGGTGACTTGGTTGCCTTCTTCGCAGCTGGTTTCTTTGCTGCTGGCTTTTTGGCAGTCTTTTTGGCAGCGGGTTTCTTGGCGGCGACTTTCTTCTTTGGCTTCTTTTTCTCTTCAGCAGCTGCCTTGTTGTACTTGAAGGACCCAGAAGCTCCTGTACCTTTAACATGAATGATGGTTCCCTTTTGGACCATACGTTTGAGAGCCAGTTTGAGGTGGACTTCTGGATTTTGTCCAAGGCCTTTGTAGTTGGTCTTGATGTACTTCTCGATGGCTTGACGGGACGAACCAGTACGGTCCTTTAAGGCTTGGAGAGCAGCAACTACCATCTCACTGTATTTAGGATGTTCAGCCGGTTTCTTGGCTGCTGGCTTCTTAGCTTTCTGTGCTGCATCAGACATTTTGATTTTTACTTAGATACTTCTCACAAAACTTTTTTCACTTCGCTATCGGAGTTGAAAGAATGGTGTGTTGACTGCGTCGTGCTTATTTATACGTGCAGTCGGACCTCCGCGGAAACAGCTCCGTGTACTGTCGGTCCAAAATGGCGACCGTCAAGGAATGTGTTTGTTGTGTGACTTTGAAATAAGATTCTTCCTCTGTATCAATCTATTTTTTCACTTCCTTGGTATTGTTAGACGAAGATGCTCATCAAAAATTGCTAGAATTAGTTTTGTGAGAATGTTGCCTATCTGTCATTAGTTATGTAAAATTATATGTCTTTCTTAAGGCGTCCTGTCATGGAGTTGGCAAAGTATTTTTGATAAATACTCGACATTTGAGATAAAAATTCACATTCATTTTACAGAAAACAAATCTGGCTTTATCTTAGATTTTAGATATGTTGGTATTTTAGATGTCTCATCCCACAGCTTGAAAAAAATTGAGTTTTAGTTCAAGCAACAAACACACTTATTTTGCGACGGTCAACTCGTATTCGTTGTCGGTTGCCGACAGCTTTGTCTGTCCCGCCACTTCCCAATGAACAGATGAAAAGAATAACACTGCCAGAATAATTTTCCAAGATTAGTCTCTAAGGCTTTCTCTGATCTTTTTTAATGTGTGAGAGATTTTAGTGGTTGAAATCGAGTTTTGACTCCATTCAGTCTCATCACGCTTTCATTCGGAGGTGACACGTGTTGACATGTATTCAGTATTTTTATGATAGTATTTTTATGATAGTATTTTTATGATAATAAAAAACCCTGCGTATAAAAACGAAACGTCGTCGACTTAACATGATATCACTAAGCTCTGTAATTAATGTGTGAACAACAATCTCCTTATTGGTAATCCTCTTTACAACAGGCCATGTTACCGAGTTTGTGCCTTGAAGCCTTCAAAAGTTCAGGTTACGATAAATTATCAATTTTTTGATAAAATATAATGGTTGTGCTTTTATAGTATTTGCGATAAAGATGTTGGCTAGATTTTGTGGATTGCACGCTTTATTTCAATGCTGAACCATGCATGGGAACAAGCAGAGCCAAACAACCAAGTCACGATTTGTTTATATGCTGACAAATCCCGTGACTTTTTGGCGAGAACTCATGTTTCTAACAAACTAATATTAGTTAGTTATTTTTGTTATCTTTTTGACCTTTACATACTGTACAGATATCCGAATTATTACGCAGTAGTGAACGCGAGCAAACTATCACGTTGATTATTATGCTGACAATATATATCGATTCCTCTGGCGCTTTGGCGGGAATTCTTGTTCTGTGAAATTGTTTCATCAGCGAACAGAATCTCAAACTCGGTAAAATGGGAACGTTAAAAAGTTAATTGTTTTTGTGCTTTTAATAATTCAACTCTAAAAAGTTGAAGGAGACGTAGTGTATTGTATAAGCATTTGGTCATGATCTTTCGACTCATGTGGTGGCTTTGAAAAAAGCCGTTGTTTTGATGGAAAGGAATTCTAAGCTCGTTCACCCCTGATCCTCCTTGCCAGCTGGATATCCTTGGGCATGATGGTGACTCTCTTAGCGTGGATGGCACACAAGTTGGTGTCTTCGAAAAGACCAACCAGATAGGCCTCGCTGGCTTCCTGCAGCGCCATGACGGCAGAGCTCTGGAAACGAAGATCTGTCTTGAAGTCTTGTGCTATTTCACGGACCAGACGTTTGGAAGGGAAGCTTGCGGATCAACAGCTCGGTGGATTTCTGGTAAACGACGGATCTCACGAAGAGCGGACGGTACCGGGTCTGTAACGATGAGGCTTCTTGACTCCACCAGTTGCTGGTGCACTCTTACGTGCTGCCTTGGGTGGCGAGTTGTTTACGGGGAGCTTTCCTCCAGTAGATTTTACGAGCAGTTTGCTTTGTACGAGCCATATTTTTTGGGGATCAAGTTGAAAAAGTTCAAACTATAAAAAACAGGATTTTGTAGATTTCAATTTTTAGATCAGGCGCGCTTTATTTTGATTGGTCGAACTTTAATCGAAATCTGATTGGTTCGAAGGTTCGAAACTCGAACGTGATTGGCTATCGTTCGATCCCGTCTGAACTCAAGCTTATAAAATCTTGAAGCTCATAATCTACTTTAGCGCAAAATTTCCCGAAAATGTTGTTCAAAATATATATTTTTAACACGAGAAATAGATTTTCCAAGGTTGTTTCTAACGATTATTGTTAAAATGAACGTTCAAGTTAAAATAGCGTGATGAAATAGACTTACAACAGTTTGTCGATTTCAACAAGGATGACAAACTCGGATCGAAATGTATGTTAATTAGACACGCGATATGTTACTAATTGATTTCATTTTAAGCCAATCAAAATCAATATCAACTTGCTTTCTAAGTAGTTCGGCAAGATATGTTCGATAAATACTTCGAACATGTGTATTAAAATCATTCTTACTTTTAGTAAAATAAGCGAAAATGTCTGGTCGCGGTAAAGGAGGAAAAGGTTTAGGAAAAGGAGGCGCCTAAGCGTTCATCGTAAATCCTTCGGGATAATATCATCCAGGGCATCACCAAGCCCGCCATCCGTCGTCTTGCTCGTCGTGGAGGAGTCAAGCGAATCTCTGGTCTGATCTACGAAGAGACCCGTGGTGTTCTCAAAGTTTTCCTTGAGAACGTTATCCGTGATGCTGTTACCTACACTGAGCACGCCAAGAGAAAGACCGTCACTGCCATGGACGTGGTGTACGCTCTGAAACGCCAAGGACGTACCCTGTACGGATTTGGTGGTTAGATGATTGGATAATCTACCAACAAACAAACAACGGCTCTTTTAGGAGCCAACACATGCAATAAAGTCAATTCCAAGGTGCTTAAATACAGTCTTTCACAACAAAAATCTTAACTCACTCGTTTGTCCCTGATACAGTTAATGATAGTAATAGCTATTCCTCTCCAACCGCCATTTCCTTCATACTTCGAGTAGTTTTTCGAAAGATGTGACAAGAAATATTCTCATACCCACTTCGCCATAGATCAGCCTTGCTCGCATGAGAGTAATGGCCAACCGATAACTAAATAAAACTTGGTGAAACGGCTTTATTCTCAGGATTGGGTGCTTGGAACGATAAAATGCTTGCCAACCAGTTCTCCTTTCATGGAGGTTTACGAACGATAAAATGTGCACCAAAATCGCATTTCGATTGAGCTCGCAAACCTGAGACAAATCGATGATTGCATTTATTCTTTGCTCTGCTTTGTAAAGCTTTGAGTAAAACAACTGGTTTGGTCATTTTGCGATTGTTTTGTGCAGTTCTGTAACGTAACGCTAGACAAACACTGTGTCATGAACGTTAGAAAGCGCGCCAAATTGTGAGAGTTCTACTTCTCAAGAAAAGAATATGCCTTGTAGTTGCCACGCGTGCAAGTATTGGAAAGTGCACTCGTGTCGTTAATGTGACTACAAAGTGTATTTCTAAAATAAACTTTGATGGACTGCGCTATAAAGCAGCGAATTGAGTTCTTGCGTTGTATAGTTTTGAATGAAACAAGCATTTGGTCATGATCTTTTGAATCATGTGGTGGCTCCTAAAAGAGCCGTTGTTTTTGTGTTGTAAACAGTCAAACTGTTTACGAGCTTTTCTTTCGGTCTTCTTGGGAAGAAGGACAGCTTGGATGTTGGGCAACACACCACCTTGAGCAATGGTGACTCCACCGAGAAGCTTGTTCAACTCCTCGTCGTTTCTGACAGCCAACTGCAAATGGCGGGGGATGATTCTGCTCTTCTTGTTGTCACGGGCAGCGTTACCGGCCAACTCGAGGATCTCGGCGCTTAGGTATTCAAGAACGGCTGCCAAATAGACTGGAGCACCAGCACCAACACGTTGAGCATAGTTTCCTTTGCGAAGGTGGCGATGGATACGACCTACAGGGAACTGAAGACCTGCACGAGATGAACGGGTTTTAGACTTGGTGCCCTTTGCCTTTCCTTTACCGCGACCAGACATGTTTGTGGCTTTAGAAGTAGATTCACAAAATGTGCTACATGATGCTTACATAGAAAAGCTTTGCTATTTATACCGTTAGCTTACTAATGATCGGATCAAAATCCACCAATCGGCAACGAATAATTTCAGCGCCTTTCAAATGTCGTTATACAGTTTTCGGTATTAATTACATTTAAGTCCTCTAGACCAATGAAAACACGGGGATTTCGATCCTCTTGTCTTAATGATCCATTGTTGTCCCATATATAAATAGGTTCGTCATCGCGTTGAACATTTGTTGCATCTAGCAGTTCGATTCTTGTAGCGAAATCATGCCAGCAAAACTGTCTGTCGGAAAGAAAGGTGAAAAGAAAGCCGGCAAGAAAGCCGCGCTTGGTGACAAGAAGAAGAGAAAGTCCAAAAGAAAGGAATCTTATGGCATCTACATTTACAAAGGTCATGAAGCAAGTCCATCCTGACACTGGTATCTCCAGCAAAGCCATGTCCATCATGAACTCGTTCGTGCAAGATGTGTTCGAGCGAATCGCTGGTGAAGCTTCCCGCCTTGCTCACTACAACAAGAAGTCCACCATCACATCTCGAGAAATCCAGACCGCTGTTCGTCTTCTTCTTCCCGGTGAACTGGCCAAGCACGCTGTCAGCGAAGGCACCAAAGCCGTCACCAAGTACACCAGCAGCAAGTAAACAGTTTCCTGTTTACTGTTACTTTTTTCCTGTTTCCTGTTACTTTAAACAGTTTCCTGTTTACTTGACACAAAACAACGGCTCTTTTAGGAGCCACCCACATGAATCGAAAGATCATGACCAAATGCTTTATCAAATCATTCACACAAAAATATTTCAAGTTCTCTAGTTCTTTGCAATTCTCTTCACGTTTTATCTGTGGTCGTTGGTATTAATATTATTTGCAATAAAGAATTACGAATGTGCCTTTGCTTTTATCAACAACTTTAATATTTTTAAAAGAAAATCACGCAAAGAAGAGTGGAATTCTTAGGTTATCTTCATGGCCTAGAGATATATACGTTATCTTTTTGGCGCCAAAAATGAAACAATGTATTGCCTCTGTTGTATTAAAAGCGTTGTTGATTTTAATAAGAGATCGAGAGGCTTGACTTGATTTTATGAAGATTCAATCACAAATTTCAGAAGAAATTTTGTGCCGAACTTTGCTTCGGTAATAACAATTTGCTTCGGTAATCGCGGACTAATCGTAAGAAGTAAAACATAGGGCTACATGATAATTACACATTCTAGCCATGAGGTCAGATCTGCAGAAATTCGTTCAAGTCTTGGGTGGAATTAATGATCTTGAGAACAGAAGATGTAAACACAAAGCCATTTTAATGTGTGAAATCACTTAATCGAATGCACCCCGTCTTCTCAAAAATCGTTTAGGAAATCCAACGAACTTATAACTCTGACTTAAGGAGGCTTCCTACAATTTTTCTTGTGCTCGACCGGTCAACTTAAAACGGCTGTAGTTCTTACATGAAAGCACCCACAGTTATGACCTTTCGTCCACTTACTCCATAAAGACTGAAGTTTTTATTGGTGTGTGTTTTGTTTACATCAGGGTTACCATAGCGACGAAACGATGACGTCACCGTTTTAGATTCCAAGCAATTTTACGCGTTTTTCGACCTAAACTTTTAAAATGACACACAAGACGTTCATATTTAGGACTTTGCCTAGCAGCATATAGTCTCCCTCGCAGCCGCTCCTAGTGTCGTCACGCAAGGATTCCTCCCCTAAGAGCTTCTTAGGGAAGGAATCCTTGCGTGACGACACTAGGAGCGGCTGCGAGGGAGACTATATGCTGCTAGGCAAAGTCCTGAATATGAACGTCTTGTGTGTCATTTTAAAAGTTTAGGTCGAAAAACGCGTAAAATTGCTTGGAATCTAAAACGGTGACGTCATCGTTTCGTCGCTATGGTAACCCTGATGTAAACAAAACACACACCAATAAAAATTTCAGTCTTTATGTAGTAAGTGGACGAAAGGTCATAACTGTGGATGTTTTCATGTAAGAACTACAGCCGTTTCAAGTTGACCGGTCGAGCACTAGAAAAATTGTAGGAAGCCTCCTTAAACCTACCCCACTCTGAGTTCTCTTGGGTTTCCTGTGTTGCTGATAAAGAGGGCCCACAGGTAATGGAGTCACTCACTCACTCTGAGTGGTGTATTGCTTGTTTTCAATCAGCTGATATAAGTCCTTGAATTTCATCATGTAGCTTCAATGACAGGCAAACATTGTCTTTCATGTGCTCTAAAATAATACTATTCTATTGAAAATCTGTCATATTAAAGTAAACTCTTGAAAAAAAAATGATCACGGGAGCAGTGACGTTTACTGCAAACAGCTAGGCAATACATTTTGAATCAAACTGACCAGCAATCTTTAGATTCTGCATCAGAGTTAACTGATAGTTTCTCAATAATATTATCCAAATACATTTTTAAAATTTCCCTTTAGAGGTTATTTTTAAGTTATCAAGAGCCAACTGTACGAGGTTATCATCAGCTCCAATGGCTTTCCCTAACTCACCATATGGGTAGTGATCACAGTATAGATTATGACTACTGCTTAGACTTGTTGTACAGTAGTTTTTGCTCTTTTATACTGGGTAGGTTGCACAACTGAGCAACTGCCACAGGAAGCCCAGCTGGGGAGCAAACAAACCAACAGAGTAAATCTAGACTACTGCTTGTCACAACTTGAAGTTGAAGTTGATAAGAATTATAGTCCAGTCATAAAGAAAAAATTGTAAAGACCCTAAAATAGATTTTTATCTAAAATCAAATAAACTTTTATTATATAAAATATTTGCTCTTCAAAACATAGTAAGTAATTTTCACAAATACCTATGATTCATAATAATTAGTAAAATGAGACTAAATTACAGCAATACCCATTCTGCCTTTTTAGCTATTTCAATAACAAGATTACTGGGAATAACCAGCAATTCACACTATGGCAACCATTTCAAAATCTGAGTTTGTGCAGGGACTAGGGATTGTTTTCAGGAGGGGTGCAGCATTACAGAAACTAGAAACCCTACTGGTATAGCCTGCATAATGGCCCAACTACAGAGCATACAACACTGTTCTCCCTTGCACCCCTTCCCTAAGGGGCCGTTTACATGATTCTGGAATGAGTTTCATTCCGGAACGAGTTCATCCCGGTTGCCATATATTTCTTTGTATGTGTTTACATGATACCAGAGTAAAATTTCATTCCGGAATGAGTTCATTTGGGTTTTCATTCCAGAACGAAATGCTCATTCTGGAACGACATTTCGTACCTGTATCATGTAAATGCGGTACGACACTCATATCAGTATGAAACCTCTTTAGGAGCGAGGGAAGCATGAAAAAAGACAGAAAAAGGACATAAATACCTGCTTTACAGGCTATATTTTCTTGCATGTAAATGTAGTATGAAACTGAATTTCATACTGGAACGAAACTCATTCCGGTATCATGTAAACAGCCCCTAAATCTGCCTGTTGTTATGCTTGCTACTTAATTTTCAAAACTTATACACAGTCTCCCTATAGAAGGAAATCATTAAATTAGAAAAAATATCTTATAAACAGTCTTAAATATTGCTGGCAGTCAGTGCTTAGTAGCAGCCTTTGAGTCTCCTTAAAGCCTGCTGGAGGGGAACATACTCCCTTAAATTTAGTACAAGGTCCTGCTACTGAGTCTCTGTGATCCTGGAGCTGTTCCTAATCTGAGTGCCAGAGTTTTGGCTTGCATTATATTTTGTTAATCTTAGAAGATAGAGGAAGTCTTAGCGAGCAATTCATATAAGATAATATTAACCACTTATAATAAGTATAAATAAAATGTAACACAAGCCAAAGCTCTGACACACAGGGTAAGCTGCACCAGTCATATTAAAGAAAAATTTATAACAATCAAAAATTGCAATTAAACACCTCTTAAAGAAAGAATTATTTTTGTACCCTTTTTCAGAGCCAGCTTGGCAAAAGAATACATGTTGGTTGGCCCCTCCCCTTTGAAGACCTTGTGAAAAGTTTGTGGTATAAGATACAGTCTACAGAATGGATATTGCTTGAATGAAGGTCAAGAATCTTTACTAAAGCCCAGAAAATCTAAGCTACACCTGTAGTTCTCAGATGGCCATCAATTATTCATCAGAAGCCATTATTACATCAAAGTCCAAGTTATATTCTTGTCCAACCAACTGATCAAAGACGTCTTTCTTTGAATCTCTTGCCTTTTGTTGGATTTCAGGAAATGGATAGTGGACCTTATTGTCATAGTTGACTTTATCTATCTTCCCACTATGTTCCTGTTTATCAGGGTGAGGATAGACCTTGAAATAATAGTAGAGGAATGAAAGGAAAAGAATAGAAGAAAAAACAAGTGAGAAAATGGGGGAGTTTGAGGAGAAAAAAGCAGAGTAAAGAGTAAATAAAGCAACTGTAAAGAGAGTTGCAAAAGTGGTTGGTTTGATGCCACTACTTGGAGGGAACCGCTGCTCAAGCTGCAGCGTTGGTAGCTTATATTGTTCATAATAGGTTGAATATAGCTCGTTGAATACATCTCTGGTTTTTTGCCTTCTTTCTTTCAATTCCTGTGGTATCTGTATTTCTTCATTCACACTATCATGTAATTCTTTACAATTTTTGGCAAATTTCTTTAGATTTTCTATCTTCTGATCACGCTTTTTCCTTTCTTTTTCGCCTTCTTTTTCAGCTACAGCCCCATATCTTTGTTTATCCCTTGGTGGACGACTCCAGATCGTAATATCATCTATGCTGGCTCGTACATTATCCTTCGCATCAGACACAAGGCCAACCAGTTGGGGCGGTTTCGCAAGGTCAGTTGCATCGTAAACCACGTGAGGGGCAATGAGATTTATTCTTTCACGGTCGCCACACACCTCCATCGCCTCCCAATGATCCCGAATGAATTTAGCCAACTCTGGGAGCTCCTCTGTACGCCCTGTAATTACCCAAGGATTGTGAATATCGTTTGAATACAAAGAAGTACCAGTGAACATAGATTCTACGCCGATACCAAACAGATATGCGGTCGAGTTTAGAGTGGTCGAAACAGCACAACAACACGTTGGATTCAAATCCCCTGATATCTGTGTATTCTCTTTACGACGCCAAACATCGATAAAATCATTAAGGCGCATTTTATCATCGTCGTGGCGAGAAAGTGTAGCAATTTGTTCTACAGATTTTCTGCCTCTGGCCGCCATCTTGAAATGTTCCAGGTAGAGCGAGACTGTGGCGAGTAGGCCCTTTCTAAACAAAGGAAGCCCAACACGCATCGTTATGTGGTTCCTTTCTATCGATATGATCGTTCAGCTTTCTGATCTGTGACTTCGGACCCTAAAGCCTGGTTTAGAAGAGCGACGCAAATGCAAGCCGATGTACGCAAGTGCAGCACAACTGGTGGACTGATGCAAGCGCAAGGAATCAATCACCGGCTCAATCTACCCTCGGTACCAAAGGATTAGTCTCTACCGCAGTTCTCCCTCTCCCTCCCCCGGCCCTTTTCCTCCCTTTCCTTTGCAATTAAATGAAACCAATACAAGAAGACTTTTATCGTGGTTCTAATTTGTTATATTTCGGCAGGAGTCTGTGATTTCGGCTACAATGAATCCAGTAGTCATTCCAGTTACACTGAACTGCGTTGCAATATAGTGATTTACAGTGGCAAGTTCTAAAGCAGGCTCGTAACATGATATATGGGATCAGGGATCAAGCTCCAAATTATGGCCAGGATCAGGGATCAGAAGCCAGGGCTCAGGGATCAAATGGGTGGGATCGAGGCGTGATCAGGGACATTGGGTCAGGATCAGGGATCAGCTCAGTTTTTTGCACCAAGGATCAGGGCCGATCAAATAAAAATATGGGCTCAGGGATCAAAATTTCCGTAGAAACCCGGGATCAGTGAGACGAAAATATACCATGTTACGAGCCTGTCTAAAGACCCTTCCACGTTGCATCACCCTAATCCTAACCCTTAACAACCTACTGAATCTGTAAAGCAGCCATCTTGTGGAACAACTAGACAGTGCATGCAAATGTTGATACGAAAAATGAACATCGTTTAACAGGACTGTTTTCAGCTGTTTGTAAGAGACTATTTGCAAGCCTTAAAAATAAGAAAAATATCAAAATGGTGTTCTAAAGTTGTCTCCCAAGTTGTTCCTTCCCCCTCCGGCCTAACATGGCCGCCGAGGCCGTTGCTATGGATGCCTGACGTTAATGCAACTAGGAGTCTGTAGCGTAACTAAATGCATCAATCGGAGCAAAATGAAATATGAAAGCTAATATAATTCCCTCTAACCCTGAAAAATTGAGTAAAAGAGCCTCGAAACCAACCTGTGGTTTCTCGGTGCCGGATATCTTGCTTGTCCCTAGCCTGCTTGCGGAACTCTATATTTGACAATGTACTCATAAAAAAATCATAGCTATTCTAGCCTTTCTTAAATGGATATATTTGCAAGACTGACTCGATCGTGCCCCCTCAGAATGAAGGCTGACTTCAGTGTCAAGGAATGTTCTCTGTCAATATACTTGGACCTTCCAATAATTTGTGTCAAATCGACCGCATAAATCATGTTAATTTCTGCCTTGTCAAGAATCGTCACCACTGACCCACACCATGGCAGTCACGCCTCTGATGCTCTCGATCTTTCCTCTCACTGACCGCTCGTCACCATCAAGAACAGCGACCGCATCTTCAGAAGGCGTTGCTAGGTAACGAGCATGACCCTCACAGCCAATCACAATAATGCGTTCTGTGTGTAAATAGTCTTTTCCCTTTACTGCAGTGCCAACGTCAGTTAGCACGTCGATTGTCTCCATTCCCGAGGGACCCGCGTGGAGTACCACGATGCTGGGAGAGTCTTTTGACGTGACATATACGTCATAACCGTCATCCTTTGCGATGAAGGCTACGTCACTTAACAGCATGCTCGTTTTGATTGGTTCTCCTATTTCTATTGTTCCATCAGGATCAAAATATAGAGTTGATATCGCGTGCTCGTTTAGCGTCACTACGAATCTCCCATCAGGGGAGATGTAGGGAATTCCAATGTTAATCGTTGTCGTGGCGACTACCTCCTCCGTCTTGAGGTCAAGTATGATCTCAGCGCGCTGGCCGCCATCTTGAGCGGTGAAACAATGGGCGATTGCGTGACCTGTAGTCAAGGATAATGCAAACCCGTAGGTACCGTGACAATTGTATCCGCTCAAATTTACGAATCGATTGAATTTCTTTTCTTTCAAGCTGACTTCGTGAAAACCTGGCTCATCCAAGTGCGTGACATTTTGACATACCCAAACCGCTCTTGGTCACGCAAGTGACAGCTATCTGCGACATGAAGTCCATAAACGGGAAGGGCTTTGGAGTCTTGAGAGGGCAACTGGGTCACATGATGTGGTCCATTTTTGGTTGCCATGGATACTACATAAATAGTTCCATTGTCACCTTCTGCTTCCGTTACCACAGGTAGCCCAGTTTTCGTGCCAGTGAACCACACCTCGTCCAGTCCGTCAACATACTGTGGATTATGCGGATGATCGTATGTACTAATCTCTTCTTCCACAAGGAGAGTTGCAATATCTATTACCAAGAGCCTGCGGCCTACAGAGTCAGCGGCGTAAATCTTTTTGTTCCCAGCATTCACAGCTCCACCCCATGTACAAGCTTTCGGTGGGTTTCCTGTGCATACGGGCGAGGCCGTTCCACTGATGACGTCACTAGATCTGATATGCTTTACCAATGACATTGTCTCTGGGTTGATCACGTGAATGCCATCATATCCAAACGCAAAGAATACATGAGTATACCGTTGTGTATCTATAAAGAAATTTAAATATTGTAGCAAACGTTTTCAATAAAACTTTGAGGTAAGAGAGCAGCTGGGGCCCGAAAGACATGATAACCTTACGGTTCGTTAACCTGTCTGAAGTTTACGTAAGGGTTTTTCTCGAAGTACGCGTAATTTAAAATTTCTTTGATTTTACAACTAAGTTCCTCAAGTTACCGGTGCTCGCGCGCTAACTGCGGGTCCAGGAGTCAAACAATTTGCAAGCTAGCGTTTTAACAAAGTTTAACTCTCCTTTTTCTCACTCAACAACAACAACAACAAAAACATATGCACATATATATCCCTTAAATTTTCAAGTTCCCAAGAGCCATGTTGTAGATTTTGAAGAGAGGCCTAATTACCTCGTTCCCAGAGCTTGAGAGGGCCCTGGGAACGAGGTTGAAAAGAGGCCAATACTTTGGCCCTTGATTACCATGAGATCAGATGCTCACGATACACACTAGACAATTTCTGATCAATTCGGAAGACTAACATACTTCATAGTGGATGGTGTACCTTTATTCTTGTCAATCTTTTGTTCAGTCTCTTCTTGAGCCTTATTGTCACTGGGCAGCGGTTGTATTGGCTTTTCTGTGAAAACTTCAACTTCAGGCTTTCTTTGTTTCTTCTGTAGAGACATCGTGCGCAAACTCAGTAGCTTCAGAACTCTCTTTTTCAGAAATGGCTGGCACCGTGGGTTCAAGTTCTTTAGTTATTGTTTTTGACTGTAAATAAAACCAGTGTTACCTGACGTGTATGAGCTCATCAAACAATGAATCGTATGATCAAACGTATCTTCTCTTAATATACTTCGTGGAAAGTGCGTGCGTACGTTTTGAAGTATGATAAAACGCGGAACGATTGAGGAACCAACGTGTGGGTTTTGTGATACAACAAATATTAAGCAAGGGTGGCCAAGCAGTGGAGCACCATGTAGTGCGATTCCCGGACGGGGCTTCGCATGTGTCTTGAGTTTCTTAGTTCGTTCTCACTTGCTTCGAGGGTTTTCTCGGGTCCTCCGGTTTTCCTTCCTCAGTAAAAACATTCTAGTGAGCTGAGAGTTGTGTGCATAAAATATTAGAATGTAGTAGTAGTGTGTGTGAGAGTACAGTGTCCCCAATTAGTGCGCAAACGCTAGAACACATTGAACACATAAATGAGCAGTTATTAAACAGTATTTTAATAAACAATGAACAGTGAATGTATATGTGTAGTAATGCATAGTGCGCTACACGCAAAGTGCCTTTTTTTTGTTATACAGTCAATCTAGCTTCCTCTTCAGGAACTCATAGCTCCTGCTTTTCTGTAATGCTTGTAGCTTAAGCAAGGACCGTGCATGCAGAGACGGGAAATGTGCTGGTACAAGGAAATAAAAGGATACCCTTCTTCTTTCCCCTTATCCTGTTCCCAATCCTCTGGGAGGGCCGCTTAACGCTGGTGATAGGATAGACTCTCTTCAAGTCTTTCTCTCGTTAATTTTTTCGTTGCCTTGACTTCCTTATTTGAAATCCAAATTACAACACAGGGAGCCCAAGGAACAAAATATTTACGAGCAAGACTTGGGGCAAGTCTAGTGATAGGGTTTCAGTGATCATGTACCTTATCTTAATACACTATGTACCTTGCTTATTTTTCAGTTCACAACTATCGCTCCAGTCTATGCTGATCTTTGTGTGAGTAACGCATGCCGTCCTGTGTAGCTCGCAGTGGTTCTCATAACGTTTACCATCTGAACCACACACTGGCTTATGTGTTGAAGGACACTTGGACAGACAGACACACACCTCTTCGCTGCCCTTGACAGCGCACTTTCGACCAGGTGGGCACCACTTGGAACATGCTGAAGTGAGAAAGTAGAGTTAGCCTGATCTTTAGACGGTCAGTTGTTATCCGCTTTACTCTTCCCCCTCTGCAATTAAGAAGGCTTATGATCCCCCGTTTGGCCAGGAACCTGTCTGTCTGTCTGTTTGTTTATTTGAAATCCTTGGAGTTGATATATGCGAGCTCGTGCTGAATAAAATCATGCGCAATGGAAAACTGTGTGCTGTGGGGTAAGTGTCTACCATGATTTCCGGGGGACAGGAAAACATCTGCTTTCCTCTTTGCGTTTTCCCTTTATTTAATTTGTTGGGACCCAATTGCAATAATGTCTTATCTAACTCGAAATGATGTTATGAAAAATGGTTATAATTTCTCTGTTTACTCACCTGGTTTGTAAAGATCTATTAGTTCCTTTTCTGGACCAAAGTTCAGAGAATCGACGTTTTGCTAAAAGAAATAACATTATTATTCAGTTCTAGTTTTGAGTCTTAAAAATGGTAACCGTGAATTTAGACAATTTGGCGGAAAGAGTATGGCACTGTTCGCACTTGGTGCCCAAAGGCCTGAATTCCAGGTAATCCAGTCATGGGTTATGTTTGTTGGGTGAGATCAAGAAGGATTATCCTTTATTTTTCCTTTCCTGTTTTGGTAGATGAAGCTTAGCACATCGTGCTCAAGCTACGATAGGGTTCAAAATGTTGAGTCTGTGTAGCTTAAAATTACACGTTTTTCAAATAATTTACTCTTCCCTGGTATTATAAGAGTTTTAGGGACCTCACTCCCCCTCCTTAACAACATTGTCTTATAGTCTTTGAGCCCTGTAAGTTTCGGTCACCACTTAACAACATTGTAGTTGCTAAAATAGGGTCTCAAAGTCTTTCGCTCCCTATTGAAAATGCGAACAATAGCAACTTTTGGTTTCCGTGACACAGGTGCATATCGTAGTCTTGAAGCCATATTGACTTCAATGCAACATGAAATGATATTCTTATTTGACAAAATGTTTTTGCTCGTATGCCTTAAGAAAGTGTAAGAAAATTTCATGAGATTTCTACGAGGTTTATTTTACATTCGTTTACAAAAAAATCACCTATGTTGGAGTTCCTAATTTAGGCTTCGCGATTGCTTTTTAGATAAATACGTCTCAGCTTCATCTTTTATTCAGATAAAGTACTTTCCGTCTCTCTCTCTGACTGATATTCAGACATAATTAAACCAAACGCGCCTTTTAGCACAAATAAAAATTCATCAACTGGAAAATGAGATAAAAGCCCTTCCAGCAAATGTTCTATAACAAATGGATTTTATTCGTCTATACTAGTCATTTGAAATTTGGTCAAATTTTATCACATCAAGGGGCGAGCAAAAAAAGAGAGAGGAGAGCCTTAATTCTCAAGAAAAAGTGGCATTTCGATTGAAGTGTATTCGATCATTAGATCGATAACAAAAAAATAATTTCGATTGAAATTTATTCATTATCAGTGGTATTTTTAATTGTCTTCCCGGAAAAGTGCACTATTGTTCTCCAGCAAAAATATTATTATTACGTTTGAGTTGAATAAGAGGTTGTTGGTTTACTATGGCAACAAAGTAAGGCTATCTAAAAAATCATCATTTGTGAAAGCTTGTTGGTGCAAAGCTCGAATCTCACCGCTGATTTTGAATAGCCATATAGAAAGCAAAATGCAGTATGTTGTCCCAATTAATAAAATCGTTAATGCTTTTAGTGAGAGATTTTGTATCTTCCGTACTACGAATGAATGTGCAAAATACTCGACAAAAACAGCATTGGTGTTCGAGAGATTTTCTATACGTACAAGTTTTGCTTATGGAGTCATTTTTTGGTAAAAGCATCAGGAATTAAGGGAGGAAAGTGTATTAAAAATGCATTGACTTAAGAGTTACTCGCTTGACAAAACGATAAACATGAGGATTAAGAATGCAGACTATTTAAAACGCTTTACCACAAAAGTAGAAAATAAGTGTTTGAATTGCTTGGGATTCTATGAACTCACCTAAAATGTTATTAACTAGAATCATTCTTATGGAATTAACATTGGGTGCGAAGAAAGGTTTAAGATTTCGACTTAGAAATTTTGTTTGAATAGCTACAATGTTTGCCAAGGCTTCCCTTGGAAAATTCCTTAGAAAATTCATATACTGTAGCGAGTTTTTCGAAGTTAATGAGAGCTTTGGAGATTATAAGAATGCCATAATTCTAAGTGACTTACCTCGTAAAGAACAGACAAAATGATGATTAAAAATGCGATGTGAAGTCGCATTTTTAAAAGCGTGTTTTTTTGCCTGCACTTAGGAATGTAAATTCTGGATCATTGTGGCAACACGCAGGTTTTCACAGTAATATTTTGATTGTTTGAATCCGACAGGCTTTCTTTAGAAGCGTTCAAGCTGAACCAGTTGTTGTGAGAACAAATGCAAATTATTATGCGCGGCGCATAGACAATACTTTAAACCCAAGTCCTTTCAAGTATCCCTCTGTCGTTTTCAAGAAGTAAACACATTTATATGTATATTATGTATTTATATTTAACTTCTATTCTAGTATGTTAGGCGGCGATGTTGGGAGATTAAAAAAATCAAATTATTAAAAGTCGGGAGAATGGATGAGAAAAATAATGATTAAACCATTGAGAGAGAAAATAGTTCTGATTAAAATTCGAAAGAAATAATTAAAAAATCCCTATGTCTTGCAGACGCGCGATAAGATAAGTACTCGGGGATTTTTATGTACAAGATTAACAAAACAAAACAAAAATGAACGAATCAAAAGAAGAAAAATTGAGAAGGAAGAAGAGAGAAGAAAAGAAAATGGGAGAGAGGGTAGAAAAAGAAGAGAAAAATAGAATATAAAAAGACAGAGATGAAGAGAAAAGAAAAAGAACAACAAAAGTTATCGGAAGGATGAAACCCAAAGAACTTTCATAGAAAACAAGTGAAGAACGAAAGAAGACCAAATGCGCTGATTCTGGCGGTAAGAACAGACTGCAAACTAGAAATGCGTTGAAATGTAACATGCAAACACCATATCATTTATTAATATAAAGGGAGGGGAGGGTCAAAACCACAATCGTTACCAGTCTTCGCACATCCTGTTTCGCAATACAAGAGTCTGGACCTCACCCGGTACATTTCAACTTTTGCTTGAGCACAGATCATCAAGAAAACCTCTGTTATTTTTGCTTCTCTTTTGCCTCTATATACTTCAAAATGGCTCGACAAATCCCTCTTTCATGTAGTGGACATACTAGACCAGTTGTCGATCTTTCTTTCTCAGAAAACACGCCTTACGGATATTTCTTAATCAGCGCTTGTAAAGGTGAGAAACTATTACAGTATGTTTTTCCTCTTTACGGCATCTATATTGTCAAATTTCCTATATTTTAATTCTTTTGTGCTGATCTAAATATTCTTTATTCGATGTTTTATATGTATAATTGATAGATCGCTCCGGAAAATTAGATAACACGAATATTTCATGTAAAAACCAGGGAGATATTTAAGTTATCTGACTCGAAACAAAGTTCCATTGATATTGAGCTGTCGCACGCAATCGATAACAAATTGAATGTAGAATGTGCTTTCGGTTTCTGTTTATGATCGAATTTTTGGGGGGATTTACCTACATATTTTTGAATTTAAATGCTCTGTATTTGAATAGTCAGTAAAATATCTTCGTCTATATTATTAAAAATTGAAATGCACTTAAAAAAAAGTTAAAAATACACTGAAAGGTGCTATTCTTAGCTTGACTTATTAGCTGCCAGACGTTTTGACAAATTGTATTAAATGTTTGTTTTGAGAATTGTTTCGTTGAGGGCCACTGGATATTTTGAAAGACTATATACATGTAGATACAGGACGAAACTGACAGGGGAGGGGGTGCTTACTGCAGGTTAAACCATTACATTCAAACAACTATAAAGATCTATTTATAAAAAATAATTGAGTGGAAGGTGAATACCTGCATCTTTATTTGATGAAATAATGTATTAATTCACCTTCCTGGGGTTCCCAGAATTCATTACGATTTGGGGTGCCCAAACGAGAACAGAGGGGCAAAAATATTAAATCAATCCAGAGATCTACTAGTCTCCCTCGCAGCCGTGTTTAGCCTCATCACGCAACGCTCCCTCGTTTTTCTGAGGGAGCGTTGCGTGACGAGGTTAAACACGGCTGCGAGGGAGACTAGAGATCTACTGAAAAAATTCAGTGGAAAACGAGTATAGTACCTTCAAATTCAGATAAAACTGCATAAGAAGGGCTGTGAGGAAACTCTCTGAAGTTCCTACTCCTTCTAAAATGACAGAATCAATGTTTTCTCATGTAAATGCAAGTCGAGTTCCCAATATATTTATGTCATCATTTCTTAATATCCTTGTACCCTGACCTCACTTGCACACACAAATCGTAAAAAATTCTCACTGGGAAACTCCGGGAAGGTGAATTAGACCTTAAGTTTGTGTTTCCCTGTATATAAATGTGCCATCATTGCTTATATGTAACCAATTTTATACAAACCGAGGTATGCTGTAATAGGCCATCTGTCATCATGATCAATGAACTTCATTATAATTTGAAGTGATACAGATTTTAAGGTGATTTTCCTACAAACACATGAAAATTAATATTAGTTTAATAGCAGCTCAAACAGTTAGTATGGCAAGATACATAATTTTGAAAAATTGTTAAGTCTTTTACTTTTAAACGGCCTTTTAAACAGAGATGAAAGTTTAACATCAACAATGTGTGGTCAAGATTAGTTGCCAAAGTAACAATGATGTCGTCACCCTTTTGAAACAATTATGTCACTATCATTTTCAGATGGCAAACCCATGTTACGTCAGGGTGACACCGGAGACTGGATAGGAACATTTGAGGGTCATAAAGGTGCTGTATGGAGTGCTTCATTGAATAAAGACGCAACAAAAGCTGCCAGTGGTGCTGCTGACTTCTCTGCAAAAATATGGGATGCCATTACTGGTGATGAATTAACAAGTTTAACCCATAAACACATCGTCAAGACTGTAGATTTCTCATCTGTAAGTACTATACGTGAGGGTTATCAGCCTGAAGCGAGGGGTTATGTGATGCATTCACTGAGGGCACATTTACTCTTCCAACCCCTTGAGACCAGCAGCAGTATCATTTCCTGGCACTTGCGTATGAAGGGCTGCTCTGGTTGGTTCTAATCTGATTTTAAGGCATTTTTCCTTCCTTTTCTTAAACTTATTCTTGGTAATTCAAACTGGGCATTTGATTATACTGTACATTGGACTTATTAATTGAATTGATGTTTTTCAGGATAGTAAATTTCTTCTCACTGGTTCTCAAGAAAAGTTATTGAGAATATTTGATTTGGAAAAGATAGATTCAGGTATGGTTATGTATTATATTGACAGTGCATATATTTATAATACAACCAGGGCATAACAGAACTTTGTTCATCATTATCATTATCATTTAATACATTTTCAACCACATACCTAGTTGTAGAGACACATATTTATAAGTTACTATTAGTCGGTGTTTTTTTTTTTTTACATTTTTTACCACTGTGTGCATAATTACACATCCAGCCAGACGTAAGTCTCATTGGGATTTGGTCAATAGGCTACCGGGAAGCCAACAAAGTGTACAGATATTGTATAGAAAACTCCGCCTTTGTCTGGATTTTTGGTAGCCTATTTACCAAATTCCCCATCGAGACTTTAGTCTGGCGGGATGCGTAGTAGTTTTGCACATGGTGGTAACAAATTTCATTTGCTAAACTGAAAATTAATAGTACTATACATGTACATAAATTTATTCCACACACACATGTTCACTTGTCAAATACTGTACAATAATATTAGTACACCTTAAGACAAATACAGTTACAGCCTTCAAAATACAAATACATCTGACTGATGTTATGTACAATAAAATGAAGCACCCAAGAAAGACATCTGAGAGTTGGTTGTGTGGAATTTCTTACAACCAACTTATAGACGCCTCTCCTTAATGGATTGTCAGGTGGCTATATTATACACTAGCTTACACTAGTCAGAGTATAATAGATGTTGTGGTTTAATTTGATAATAGGCCCTTTGCATCTAACGGTCACATGGTACTAAATCGGCCAAACTGTAAGGCAAAAGAATGTAAACAGCCTCCTACACAAAAGAACCTTAGCCATTCGAGCTTGACTTGACTTTGTTTTAGATGTCCCAGTGGGGATTTTGCCTTCCAGTTTGGCGGATTTTGTACCATGTGATCGTAAGATGCAAAAGGCCTATTGGGTCAAATTTTATTTTTCTTTGTATTTGTGCATGGTAATATATGATAATTAGTATTTAAAACAAAGAAAAATAGAAATTGAACCAAGGATAAAATTGACAAGACCACAACATAGACAGGTTTAATGCACAAGTTTTGTTGTATTACAATACAACAAGGTAATTGACTCTATTCCAGAACAGTTGTCAAGTGCAGTACATTGATTGTACATGACAATGGTTCTAGAATTAATTTAATACAGCTGTAAATCAGCTTTCACCACCACCTTGTACTGTATCTCAAAGTGATAAATCAATAAATTATGATATTTAATTAGACAGTATATTTTTATTGATGTTGACAATAATTCCATTCATTCATTAAATAAATTCATTCATTTTAATGCTATAGAACCCCAAATTCTAAAAGGCCACACAGCTTTCATACGCAAGGCTTTGTGGAACAAAGACAACAATCTTTTATTTAGTGGAGGAGAAGATAAAGTTATCAGGTACATGTAATATTGACTGACGTGGGTTACCTCTCTAAAATGAAAGCCTCCCTAGTAAATAACCATACATACATACATACATACATACTTTATTTAATATGGAAAATACACTTAGCTACAAAGCTAGTTTTCAGGTACTCCACAACAAAAATGAAATACTATAATACAGAAATAAATAAATGAACCACTTTTGATGGCAACCAACTCTAAACAAATCTCATCTTAACTGTAAAAATATCAAGAGTACAAATATTACAATGCATGTAGTAGTTAGTACTGTATATATCGTTGTTGTTGTTGTTGTTGTTTCTGTTTTTGTTACAACTGCTTCTCTATAATGACCACCCCTCTATAATGACCACATGATGACCAAATTGGACTCATAACTAAATAATTGATAATTTATATGTTTTTTAATAGAGTTTGGGATGTCAGAACATTAGAGAATACCAAAAATATTGATGTGGCTAATCCAATAACTAGTCTGGAATTAAGTGAGGATGGAAGTATACTTTTAGTTACACATGGGAGAACAGTATCCTTCTGGAATGCTCACAGGTATTTATATGTTTATGTAATAAGGAATGAGAGAAAATCTGTAATATAAATTTAAAGAGAATTTAACAAATTTACAAATTATGGCTTTCTGTGGTATGGACTGTCATTTACCAACATTTTATGTCACACATGGTCAAAATGTTATGGCCTCATGAAGTGTAGCCAAGTGGGGCCATAACTACTTTTGACCATGTGTGAGCATAAAATGTACTCGGTAAATATAGCTGTAAGAGTCGATCCATACAATGGAAAGCCATTGTAAATGTGTTTTGTACCACAAATTAGAGATGAAGTAATTTATTGTCAAACTAGCTTTGAGCGCTAGCACACACACAAAATGAAATAGATGAGGTAAATCATTGGTATGACTCTTATTTACGACTGACAATTCTCAAACAATCAGAAAGCAAGAAACTGGATCAATTGATTGTCGTAAAAACTTAGTACATTACTGAATATGTTTCAAACATACATGTATGCACTTTAAGATACTGTAATATTAATTTTGTTCGTTAGTATGGAAGTCATCAAATCATTTGATAGTCCAACACTAGTATACTCAGCATCACTCCATCCCAACAAATCCTGTTATGTTGTTGGTGGCGAAGATTTCAAATTGTATAAGTTTGACTATGAGACTGGAGATGAGCTAGGTAAGAGACTTTGAATAGACCAGTTTGGAGTTCATAACATGTAGTATATACACTGTTCATTGCTCAATTATCAGTCTCAGTTGTGCATACTATATTACAACTTATATGTAACAACATGTGGACTGTAGCATATTCATGAACCAAGTAAACACTTAAAATTTCCTTGAAGTTTGCTCAAAGTTTTGAATTAATATCTTACAGGAACTCCAGGCTGACGTTGAGCAAAATTTTACTCCAAATATTGGTATATCAATACCATGCTCAAAATACACTTATTGTTTTATAACATCCTAAATGCCTGGACACAGGAATCATGTAACATTTCAAGTGATATTAGTTGTAACATTCTCTGAAACATTGGCAATGATGCAACACAGTTTTTGTACAGTTTGTGTCCACCCCTTCAACTGTTGATTGCAATGTTGCACACAACTGTTGCCAGTGTTCAGAATGGAGTTCTACCATGATGACTGGAATATGTGCTCTCCTTCCAATAAGCGCCCACATGCCCCCCACCTCTCAGACTGACCCCTCTCCTCCAATCTGTGTCATGATACTGATGGTACTACAGTATGTGTAAAGTAAATAATTCTGCAACAATAAATTAATACTATGTTGATATGCCATTGTTGCAAAATCCACAATACATGTACTTCTTTAGCATCCTGGTACATGTGACTCTGTTTTAACCCTTAACTAAATTATCCTTGCTCTTGCTCTTGGAAAGGTGGTATTTTCTAACAGTGAAATAAGCACCCCCTTCCAAAGAGGCACCCCTCTTTAACAAGCCCCCCCCCCCCCCCCCCCCCCCCCTCTTTACCCTTGAAAATTAGATCAGTGCCACTTAATCAAATTTATTATAACTACAGTATTTGCTGAATATACACCAAACCTTTTTTCTTTCTTAGAATCCTATAAAGGCCACTTTGGACCTGTCCACTGTGTACGTTTTTCACCAGATGGTGAACTCTATGCATCAGGTTCTGAAGACGGCACACTACGATTATGGCAAAACACTGTTGGTACAACCTATGGTTTATGGAGAGCTGTACAGGCTACTAATGGTAACAGCAGCAGTAATGGAGCTCCTGGGAACTCTTAGGAAAATTAAGATTATTTAAGATTATTTGACAGTGTTCCTGAAGGCCAAAGTTGAGGGAGGGCGAAGAGAAAGTGGGAAGAGAATAAGGGAACCTTTGTTCTTTCCCCCTCAACCCTCTTTTTTTCTGCCTTCTCTTTAATAATCTCAGTTTGGTCAGACTTCAATGATTAAGAAGTTTCATTTGACTGAAGATTACTGTCACTAATCAGAGCCAATTTCATATGAGTGTGAAATGGATTGTGCTGTGGCCGTGTCAGTGCCACTTTGTAATATAAAAACATTTGAAATTTCTGCTGTAACTGTGCTGTGACCATGTGGTGTTTCACAGTCATACAAAATCTACCTTATCGTGTGATCACGGCAATTTGCTGTATACAGTATGAAAATGTCTCCAAATTCCCTGCCATACCATAACGTGTTTTAACTGTCATATGAATGTACTTTTACCAAACCAAAAATATTTGGATTTGGATATTTTGGATTGCTCTAAATAGAACTGATAATAACTCTTTTGAAAGATAAGAAGCTAGTGGGAATCTGGGCCTAGTTGTTCGAAAGTTGGTTAGTGCTAATCCAAGGTTAAATCTAAAGAAAACCATTGGTGTTAACTCTAGGTTAGTGCCAACCTGCCTTTGAACAACTGGGTCCCGACCCCTCTGCTTTGCATAAAAACATTCTGACAATGAGGCCCTGTCCGAGTAAAAATATAAAAACAGTCCAGTCCCTGATTTAGTCCAGTCCCTGACCTCTTTTCTCTTTTATTTTTGGTTGTTTTTTGCTGTGGTTGTTGTATTAGTATCTTTTCATTAGGTTTCCTCTACCACCACAGGAACCCCCTTTCCTCAAAAAATAGAAAAGAAAAAGGAAAGAAAAGGGAAAAATAAAGGGGCTATAGACTAGACAAAACCAATATTTGACTAAGGCTAATTCCATATGCAAAACCTGCCATGTATCTGTGCCAAATTGCTGCTCTACCTAATAGCTGAATTATGTTCAACTAAACAGCATCAGCAGCATCTGAATCAATTCCGTTCAGCAGCTTTTAATAGGTGGGACAACTATCATTGGCTCAACAGGTTTGACAGACAAGTAGTTCGACAAATTAATTACACTGTCTGAATCAACCACTACTCCAAAGGGGCTCCTCCAAAGTCACCCCATTGTGGATCTTCACAGGTTTGGCATATGGAACAGGGCTAATGTCTTGTGAACCAACATTCATCAGCTGTACTGGTGCCTTAGTTGCTCAATTTATTTACAAAACATGACAACTTGCATCTTGTTGAAAAGATTCATGCAAGAGTGCAAAATGAGATGGCAAATACATATCTAAACAGTTGACAATAATTTACTAGAAAATATGCATATTTAAAAACTGGCATCAAGACCAAACAGAAGAACAAAGTTATTAATGCATTGGTCTGTTGAACATGTATGTGTATGGAATCCTAGAGTCT
>JALIZF010001769.1:677500-733493 GCA_029948255.1 Telmatactis stephensoni | reverse complement strand
AGAGGGCGAGCGGTATATGCAGCGGCGATTGGTGACGGATTCCGAAGAGCTGAACTTTCTGATAAAGAGGGCGCAAAAGGAAGGGACGATGGTGAGGGTGGAAAACTTTACGCACGGCAAAGTCATCTGCTATTATCACGGCCATAAGGCGCAGTATTATCATTTGAGGGCGAGTATGTTGGCGTATGCGCATATTAATCTGTTGGCGATGCTGTGAGGTTTGCGGTAGAAGAGGTGCCGAGGGTGGCGACAGACAGTTTGTATATTAGGCCCGAAGTGTTGGAGAAGATGAAACTGTATTATGTGGCCGACGAAGAGGCAGAAAGTGGGCAGTGGCGCATTAAAGACGAAGAGATGAGAGAATGGCGGGCGCGCGTAAAGTATGAAGATGGGCATAAGAGCGGCGGCCAAGAGCGGACGACGGAGGCGTTGCCGGGCGTTGAAGACCCTATTAGCTATAAAAGGTTTTCTTACCTCTACGGCGCCGGGGGCAGTGGAAAGACGACGAGGGTGTTAAGGCTATTTCCGAAAGTTAAAGTACTGACGCCGACGCATCGTTTAGAAAGAGAACTGTGTGCGGCCGGCCACGATGCGCAGACTTATCATAGCTTTTTCCGTTATAATGGCGAAAAATGGGTGCCTGAGGCCATAAAAGAGATACCGACGGTTATTCTTTGGGACGAGATTTGTACGGTGCCGTTGCAGATGTTAAAGGAGTTTGTGGGGTTTTTAAAGGGCAAGACGCAAGTTATCTTCGCTGGCGATCCGTGTCAGCCGCCGCCGATTGCGGGCGAGATGCCGCATGAGTGGTTGAAGACCTTCTGTTACTGCGAAGAAACGAAGGCAGATTATCGTAGCAAAGATCATGTCGCCGATTTTAAAAGGGCTCTTAGAGGCCTTAGCAATATAGAGCAGTGTCAGGTGATGCGCAAAAAGATGAGGGCGCGAAGTTATGAGGAGTTTCTACAGCAATGGCGGCCAAAGGATTTAGTACTCAGCAGTAAGAGGGCGACGCAGGCAAGAATAGAAAAAGACCTGTTGCAGGCGCATAGGGAAAAGTTTCCCGCAGAGTTGGTGCCCGTGACGTATAAGCCGCGCGACACGAGGATGCAAAAGAAAGATATTAGAGTGCCGCACACTGACGTTGTACTGCAGAATGCTGTGACGCACGACAAAGCTTGGGTGCCGTTAGAGGCCGCAAAAAAAGTAATCTCATGTCCCGACTGGCGGCTGGGCTATTGTATGACAGTACACAGTGCTCAGGGATTAACAGTTAAAGAAAACTTATGGATTATAGACCAGCGTCTTTGTTGGAGTAATCTTATTTACACTGCAGTTAGCAGAGTTGAATACTACAAACAACTAAAAAGAGCGTGGGGTCCGCAATTACGGTACGATAACACTCCGCCTGAAGTGGCTAAAGCAAATATACTTAAGAAATTACAAAGGTATAAGAGAATTGATGAGGAAAAAAATAAGGTATTTGACCTAACAGTCGATGATGTTTATAAACCCAACGCAAGGTGTGCTAAGTGTAACATACCGCTACTCTGGGATTTTGAACCAAACGACGATCAGCAATTTTCTGTGGACCGTTTAAATAATAAGAAAGGTCACTCTGTAGGTAATATACGTTTGACGTGCTTAGAGTGTAATCAGGCGCGTGGTGCAGCACTACTCTGAATCTTTAGGAACGATGAGCAGCTCTTCTTTAACAAATCCACGGCTTGGACCATCGCGTAGATAATATAATATGGGTTGGATCCTTCTTAGCTATTACGCTTTGAATCTGGTAAGTTTTCAAAGACCAATTAGGATCCGTAGCTCTTTTGGATCCTCCTTCTAATTCCCCAGGCTGATAGAGATATCGAACCGTGACGTCACCTAATTTTTTTTCCTTGGGCTGGACGCTCTTGAACTCCTAACGTAGATTTGTGTTCGACGTGTTTCTTCTTTATGGCATCCTTAGGTTTCATTCCCGTTGCCCTTGTTTCCTCATTATTTAAAGCCTTAATGACCTCTGGAAGTCTCTGCACCCACTCCCTGTTGCTTTTGGATGGATCTGCTAATTCTTTCCAATACTGATATCCAAACAACCGTTCCGCTAGGGTGCGATTAAATCTTTCAACGAGGCTTTGACCCCTGTGGTACTCTGCTTCAGCTCTCCTGATCTTAGTATCGTGGTCTTTTAGCGTTTTAGTGACGACGCCCATGAATTCTGTGCCCGCATCAACCTGCAGCAGCTTTGGCCATTTTAAAACGCGCTTATAAATCCTACTTAGAGCCTCGGCGACTTCTCCAGAGTCTTTGCTGGTTAGGGGTTCGGCGTCTTTGTATCGGCTGGCGATATCCACGACAGTCAAGGCATATTTGTACGTTTTTTCTCTTTACCTTGTCGTGCGGCAAGAAAAGCAGATCCGCCCTGATGGAACTTCGTTTTGGAGTATTTCACGGGTAAAGCTAGGGCCCTAGGACATGTATTTCGGAAGCGGGAAGATAAACCTGCCAGAGGCGTCATGTATGTTTTTTAACCAGTTCTTCGCGTGGTACTTCAGAGACTTTCGCCGCTACAGCAAAGTTTCTTAATAGCCGAGGCTCCCTCTCCAATAGCCTTGAGGGCCACCCCCATAATAAATTCTGCTAAGTTGTCATGGCATTATATGAATTTCCAAGACAGGTTTATCTTTCTATTGTTAAAATTTACAACTTCTCCGTCGACTTTAAGGACTGATGGTTACCTTTCCTGAACCTAAGTCACAAGAACAAATCGTAATGGTCATAATGTATAGGGATTGTATTTCTACAGGTCAAAAGGGATTACCTTTAGGTGGGAATTTAGGACACCTCAGATGATATTTATTTTATCGTGGTGATAACTCTGCACAAGATTACAATAAACTTCGTAATTTCCAGGGACTTTCCAATTCACCATCTATAAGAGGTGTGGTTATTTCTTTGAGATTCCTAATAAAGATGCTGTAAAGCCCATCTCATTAGGGGTTACTGAAGATTAGTGGCACAGACTGTGTTAATTTTCATCTCAGGGGCAATCCTGTGGTAAGTGTATACCATGTTTGCTAATTCCTTAGCACAGAGGTGATTGGTGTGTAATGGAATTAGGAATGAGGTGCTGCGTTCCGCTTTTTGTTATAAAGCCGGCTATTAAATTATGCCAAGAATTGTACAAAGAGCAACTTATGAGTCGGACCTTGTGGGCTTTGATCGGCGGGTTTAAATAAGTTGTAAACGGATTTTGGTCGCTGTGTAAAAAGACGATCATATATAATAGGCCACGGCGCCTCCGATGGCCAGGCCTGAAATGCCTAGAAACATTAATTCATTATTTTTTTGCCTATTAGAAGGTGTGTAATAATCTTTAAACTGCGGTGGCTTTTTCAGAGCAAAGTGAGGATGCGTCTGTGCGTAGAGCTTAAAAGCGTAATCGGTGTTTTGGAAATTCTTATCGGCCTGCATTTTATCGCGGTAATTTTGGTCTAACCAGTCTCTATAAGCTTGCCTTTTTTTATTATAGGCGGCGACGGCATTTTCATAGGCTTCCATGGCCAAATCGTGGCGTTTTCTTTCCATGGCTAATTCATTTTTACTGTCGCCGTGTATCAGGCGGTCTAAATAGCGGCCGCCGTAGTTGGCGCCTGTAAAGGCTAAGGCTGCGGCGATGCTTCCGGCGATGACACTAACCATTATATTTAAAAAATCTATGATTTTTAGATACTATTGGGCAGGTATTTTTCTTTGATCAGATAATCTCTCAAAGCGATACTGCCAGCTACTGCGGCGGTCATTTTGACGTAATTCATCACGCTGCTGCTGGGGTCGCCAGTGAAGGTTTCTTTTAGGGCCTTTTTGCCGACCCAGCCGACGGCGGCGACGAGAGAAGTAAGTACGGCGGCTTCTTCAGCGGTCTTCATCAATGTAGAGGGCATTCTATATTAACTACGAAGAGATTTTTATTCCATCTCAGGGATCTTAGAGCGCTTTTTTTCTTTAGGTGGCTCATGGTGTATTACGGGCTCAAGATGCACGGCGGGCTTCTGTGATTTCCATTGCAGATAGAGGCTGCCTGCGGCTATTAAGACGCCGAGGCCGCCGATGACATATCCAGGGTTAATGTCCCAGCCGATACTACTGTCTTCTTCTTTTTTTTCTTTTGTTGGCCTTGTTTTTTTCTATTCCATTTCTGCAGCTTCTTTCCGGCCTGCTACTTTCTGGAGCTCTTGGGCTTAGTAATCTTAGCTTCTTGGTGCTCAACTAGGTTTTGGTTGCATCTTATCACTCATTTATATTAAGAGATTGAGACTTGGAAACAGTAACCTACAAACGACTTGATTAATACTTTTACAGATGACTTGTCTTCAACTTCTTCAAGAACTTGCTCTCCTGACTTATCTTTGACTTCTTAAAGTCGCTCCAAGAAAGTGGTAAGTTCTTTCAAGTCAATGTGTTGGGCAACGTGAAGTACAGCACTCGCCACTGCCATTAACTTACCACACTTCAAAGACAACCACCCACAAGTTATCTTAAGTTCTTGGGCAATGACATAGTCTTCTCTTATGTCCTTCTGAAGTTGCTCTACGTCGTCTATGGGCAGCGCAAGTCCCAAAACCTTAGTGGCTAGCTTAATGGCTGAATCCGCTACGGCGTCTGTAGTCTTACTTGCAAGTGCAGCCTCGTATCTTTTGTGGAACTTCTTGACTTCCGCCTCGGACAACTTACTGACTTGCTCGTGGGTAAGCTCTTTACCTATCATTTCTTTGCACTTACCTGAGACTTACCAATACATTGAGTTGTTCTTTGTAGTCATTTTCATCCAGCTGTGTGGGAACTTCATCAAGGATCTGCTCAATCTCCATATATTTAAAGCTCGACGCTATATGGATATCCTCAAAGAGAAGATCATTTTGGAATGCTGATGGTTTTTAAATGCCGCATGTATTTATGTAGTTCTTCTTTAGTTATTTCTCCACCATAGTCTGAAAGAATGGTCTCCAAGTCGCTCTTACTAGGAGTGTAAAATACCACCAACGCGCCAATATTTTCCCTGAAAGGCTTAGAGACGCTTGTCAACTGCTGCTGAGAGTAACCAAACAGAGATGTTGTCGTGTCTGCCGGAGAAGGCTAATTTAATTAACTCCGACGTGCGTTTCTTAACGTCGTCACCACAAGCAATGTCATCAAGAATAAGTAGGGTTTGTGTGTCAATTTTTTTCGGAAATGCTTTATGCCAGAACTTCAAGTGGTTAGACAATTCATTAGGGTCTAAATAGTCTACAAGAAATCATCGTCTTTTGTCCCTATACCGCTCCAAGTTTTGTTATTTACATAAGTAGGACAAAGGAGTACAATGTAGTCAAACTTGTATCTAAACGGTCCTAAAAGTTGTTCTACGACAAACTGAGTCTTACCACAACCTGTGGGTCCTACGATAAGAGCATTACAAGGAATATGTTCTGGGTTCATTATATCTTAAAAAGCCATAGATTTTTAATATAGATATGAGCGTAGAAAGTATACAAAAGGCCGCCGAATTTATGCGCGAAAAAAAGAGTCTGGAAGAAGAAGTAATGGCGCTGAGGGCCGAGGTAGAGCGGCTCAAAGAAGAGTTGGCGGCCAATAAAACGGCCGAACGGTTCTCGGCCTTAGTGACCTTAGCTATGTGGGGTAAAGAAGCCGTCGTCGACTTTATGAGGCTTCCGATGTAGTATATATGAATCCTTACAGCCCGGGAGCAGATTGTGTTTATGCGGCTTTAGATACCGAAGCAGATTATAATCTGGGGTCTTGGCAAAATGTGGCCGGATTGAGCGTGGATGTGAATTATCCCGGCCGAAAATTGATTCTTTGTAGTATTTGTATTAGTACCGAGAGCCATGTGAATGCGGGATTTCAATTTGTGGATCACGACGGGAAACCCTTTCTACCTATGCGCGCTAAGACGAATAAACGAGAGCCGGCCCATTTTTCATTTGAACCGCCGATCAACAGTGTAGAGAATTTAAGCGTCGTCACGTTTCATATGGTGGCCGAAGTGAAGAAAAAAGTCCAGCTTCAAGTGCGGGCCGATGACTCGGGCAAACTTCGCGTCAATGGAATTGCCGACAAGAGAGATAGGCCTTATAATCACATGACCATTAGCACTCTGACGGTTCTTTCACTTTAAGATATAATGGAAAATCCCTACAGAACCTATAAAGATTGCGTGTATTATTTAGATGAAAAACTCTATAATAAAAATAGCACTTGGGAAGATGTAGAAGAATTTGAAGTGTGCGTTGAGGGTTATCATTTAATAATTTGCACTCTTACTATAACAACCGGTTATCTCTGTAATATTGGCTTTCGATTGGTGGATGAAAGCAATCAACCCCTATTGCCTTATCGGACTAAGGCGGGCCAAAGAGAAGTGGTTCATTTTACCTATGAGCCGTGCACTGCTATCACAGAAGATCAAACACCCATGTCGTTCCACATGATTGCTTTTTGTAAAAATACTGTGAAGCTTCAGTGTTTTATGGTCACTGGGGCCATGAAGTTAAATGTTTCTCCTGTAATCAACAGCCATGACAGACCTTGGAACCACAAATCCATCAGCACCATGAGTGCCATTCCGCTTTGCAGCATTGAAGAACAAAAAAATAATGTAGCACCACAACCCATCGGTAGAAGTGCCTTTATGCCTGTTGTAGAAGAAGATGTTGCGGCCTCTGGAAAAAAACCTGTGCCAAAAAATCCCGACAAAAAGCCCAAAGGACGCACATCAATGCTTTAGATATATGGACTGCTTAACGTCGTCGCCGTCGAGTGATTGTGTCATCGCCCCAGAAGAAGAGAAGAAAATGCGCTGTTTGCACTGTAATGAAATCTACAGAGAAGCAGAGTTTGTGGGCCACCGCTGTACGGCCGATCTAAAGGCCCATCGGACTAAAGATGATGGCATCTATCAGGGCGCCGATTAGAATACGAAAAAAAAAGATGCCCCTGTATCGTTATTAGAGGGTATGGTTTCTATTATTATAAAATGAATTGCCCACGTTGCTCTAGAAGCTTTACCTCTGAACTCCGTTTACGGCAACATGAACTGGCCAAGACCTGTCATACCGACTGCCCTTTGTGCGGAAAGAAGTTTTCTCGTCTGCAGCGGCTACAATCGCATTTGAAAAGTAGAACCTGCTTGAAAATGCTCGACCGAAAAGAAATAGCGTACTCAGATCATCCGTGTCCTGCCTGTAAAAGGGATTTTGCGACTAAACAGTGTCTAGAATATCACATGTCGCATAATGTCTGTGGCGGCGCGGCCGAATATAATACACATAAATATTTTATAGATGTAATGGAATGTCCAGACTGTCACAAAACATTCTCTTCTAAACAAAAATGCCAATATCATTACAATAACAAAGTTTGTTATAAATACATCTACAAATGTCTCATCTGCCAAAGACAGTTCTCCTCAAATCAGAGCTTACAATATCATCTGAAAAAAAGGGTATGTAGCCGCCGAAGACTAAAAGATAATAATGCCGCGGCCGCTTAGAATACGAAAAAAAAGATGCTGCGGCTTAAAAATGCCGTGTAAGTACGAAAAAAGATATATTACGGCTTTTTTTTTAGGCCCTATGCAGAAAAAGGGTCAGGGTTCAAAACAACAAAGGTATGGTATTCTGGTAATGTTTCCGCTACGAAAAAAGTGAATAGAGAATCTTTTTAGGCCCTATGCAGAAAAAGGGTCAGGGTTCAAAACAACAAAGGTATGGTATTCTGGTAATATTACTCTTCTAAAGATAAAAAAATATATAACATTACCAGAATACCATACCTTTGTTGTTTTTACCCTCACCCCCAGTTTCACAACTATACCATACCATATTTTTAACAACATCTTCCGTTTTAGCCATAGCGCCCTTTGAGCCATTGGCCTAATTCTTTTATCCGCTCTTTATTTGCGGCCTCAAAGTCTTCTTCGCACTTTTTAGCCATCGCGTCATAATGCTCTTCTACCCCGGCATTATATTCTGTTAAGCCGCCGCAGACATTATGCTCTATGTGATAATCTAGGCGCTGTTTAGACGCAAATGTCCTTTTACAGGCCCCACATGTATTATCTAAGTAAATCATTTCTTCTTCGGCGGGCTCTTTGCGCGGCATCCTATCTTTGAGCGGATATAAACAGCGCCAAATGTGCTTTTCCGAATCTCTGACTTCTTTACAGCCGGCGTGATGCACCGATGACCAATGCGGGCGATTTTCCCATGGCACGCCTTCAATGTCGTCAAAATAAGCACCGCTGCCAAAGCGCTCATCTAACTGCTTTTTTTCCTTATTCAGACGCTCTATATGCCGGCATCCACAGCGCGCCATCAAATCCCCGCAGTCGTAGCACTCTAAATCGCCAAAGTCATATTCTTCGGACGCTCTTTCTTCCGACGGTGCCTCTATAGGCCTTTTCAAGCATATTTTACTTTTCAAATGCGATTGTAGACGCTGTAAACGGCAAAAGTTCTTTCCGCACAAAGGGCATTCGGTCTGACAGCTCTTAGCCTGTTCATGTTGCCGTAAACGGCGTTCAGAGGTAAAGCTTTTAGAGCAATGTTGACAATTCATTTTATAGTCATATAAACCATACCCTCTAATACCGATACCCCGGCGGATAAAAAAATATAAAACATTACCAAAATACCCTACCATGTTGTTTTGAAACCCACCTCCGGTTTTAGCATCGTGGCTATAGAAGTCAATAATAACCCCAGTTCTATTTTTTTTTCATTGGGCCGTGGCATCTTTTTTTTCCGTATTCTAAAGTCCATGAGTCATCGCTGTCAGTGTCACTTAGGGTCCAGTCGCTGCTATCGCTGCTGATGTCGCTGTAACTCCAATCGCTACGGGATTCGTCGGCGCTTAGTATGTCGCTGTCGCAGGAACTCATTATATATTATTAGATATCTAACAGAACATATCTTTCTTTTCTATTTTGACCGCATTAAAGCTCCAATAGCTATTATTGCCACAACGGCTTTTTTTGAGCCCATTACTCCGTATATGCGTATATTCTTTGCCCTCTAAAGTCTCTTTTACCCGCAGCGGCGCCCACATAGTATAAAGCTTATTATCGCCATCCTCCAGGGTCAACTTCATACTCTCGGCCGCGTGTATCTCATAGACATCATAGCCCACAATCTTATAAATGCGCCCGACTTCTAAATCGCGCCACTTTGTCATGGTTTCGGCTTCTTTGATGGCTTTGTTAAATTCTGCGGCGCTGATCATTATATCATAGAGATGTTTTACCTTTAAAAGCGATGTATAACTTTCATATGCACCGCCAAGGTTTCTTCGCTTTTAAAGCGCCTTGGACACCGCGGGCAAGGAACCCTTAGGCCCCTGCAGTATTCTTTGAGGGAATCAACTATTTCATCGTAGTCGTGGCTGACCAAAGTAAGATAACCCTGCTGTTCATATCTTCGTAATGCTTCTTTTTGGGCCTCAGAGAGCTCTCCAGTGCCCTTAGGCGTCTTCAATTCTATACAAAAGCCGTTATAATTTTTGTGCGCATTTTGCACTATAAGATCCGGTTGCCCCTTCTGATAGCCCTTTTGCCAGCTTTGTATGCGCTTTTGCTGGGTATCTTGGTTTTCTCCGAGCCCGGCGACGAGGATGAGATTATGAAAGCGACGGATGTAATCTATTACTTTTTTATGTAGGTCCAACTCATTTTCGATCTTAAAGCACATGACGGCCCTTATATCTTTGGGCTCATAACAACCCGTTTTACGGATCTGCGGCAATACTTCTTCGAACACCCACTTTCTGAATTCTACGGCCGCGGGAAGCTTACTGCTAAAAATTAGCTCATACAAACCAGGCTCAGAAACATAGACAGTGTGCGGCTGCTCATTCAAAGGGGCTTCATTTCGCCGCCCCCTTATATCGACCAGGCGTTTCTTGTACTCCTCAGATACGTGGTCTCTTATGGCATCTCTTTCGCGAACATAGCCTAAGGCCGCGGCAACATCTTTTGCCTTAAAATACAATTCATCTCCTTTTTTTAGGGTATTAAGTTTTAGTTTTAGCTTTGGATTTTCAAAAACGCGTAACATGGTATATCAGTGTGATTTTTTAATCTTAAAATCCTGTTGAAAGGGTCGGGAATCGCGACCCTTAGTAGGCAATGGACTGTAGTTGATTCCCTTCGACATTCATTTGCGCATCGCCGACGACAAAGATGTGGCAGTTGATCTTGTCATCATTGCCCGCGCCAGAATTTGTTGTGCGTTTTATCTCCAAAGTGACGCCGTCTTGCGTGCTGACCAGCTTTAAGCCCTGGCCGTGAATATCATTGTCCTCTGAGGTTCTTAGATCCACCCATAGGGCATATTTATTGCCATGAAAGAATTGCTGGGGGCTTATGTAGTCGCCAAACCGCCTTACCACTTCATTATAAATGTCGCTCGGCTTTAATCCCTGCGAATAAACCTTATTTGGGACGCCGTTGATATTTACTTTTACATCTGTAATCTTTGGATTCACAAAGGCCTCAGAATCTCTTTGGCCAGCAGAAAATGGCTTTACGAAGAGCAGCAGCAGCCCAGACAGAGACCTGCGGGGTATATTCACCGTTTCGGTAATTAAATCTTGGGTCTTGTCTAGAATGGGGATGGTCTTGTGATGATGCACGTGGTCATAGAGAAAAGCCTTGCCAGCAGAGTATTCAGCGGCGGCACTGCGGGCTAAAGTATCGCTGTGAATGGTTTCATACTGCAGCTGTAGATTGGTCATACTGTAGTCGTGAATCGCCCCAGACAAAGCCGAGTCAGTGCCCTGCAGTAAGTTAGTGGTGTCCGCCAGCGTCACTTCAAACTGCATATCAGATGATAAGATTCTGGGGTAAAAGACACCATGGGTCTTCAGAACTTCAAAATCCAAAGGGATGACATATTTGGTGCCATAGGCCGTTGATATTGCCGTAGCTCCTGCATCGCTTCCCTTATTGGATGAAGCACTTCTCATCTTTCTAACGGTATCAGTGCCAATCCCCTGCTCCACCAGCACATCTCTCTCTTTGGGCCACATGAAGAGATCTTTGTAAGTGTGGTAAAGGTCATACCTGTTGAGATCCAAAAGACATTCTCCGGCAAATTTAACTTTCATGCGATTGACGATGTTGCGGCCTATGTTGTTAACGCAATAGCGCTTGTCGGCCGTTGTTGGTTGTATGGCCAAATCAAACCGCAGCGCCAGGGTGCCAGGCACTAAGAGAAGATTTTCTGAGAGCGTGGGGACGCTGACGTATAATGTCTCGCCGGGCTTTGCACTAGAGGGCGTAAAAGTAACGCGATGAAAAGTCCTTTCAGCCTTTAAGCCACCGGTCTTTTTGGGCAGAATATTAGGGTCTAACTTTGAGCTGATCATTATATATATGGAAGGAGAAATAGATCCGGATTTTGATCCCACCACCGAAGAAGGCCAAGAAGATATTAACGACGAAGAATATGAATCTCTTATCCCAAATGATGACGTGGAGAACCCCCAAGGCCTTTTTGATAAGCTTAGGCATAGGTTTGGAGACGGGGCCCGATCCGTCTGGCGGTCGTTGGGTGAAAAGTGGAAGTCACGTAACCAGGGTCGCCAACTTCCTGAATACTTACAGTTGAAAACGTTTGACGCGCTAGAAGAAAATGAAATGGCCGACTGGCTGCTCGAGAGCCCCATCGAGAACGCCAAAGAGCGCCTCTCCGAGCTCTACGAAAACTTCAACTTTGATGAGGTAAAACTATCTGAGCATCGGGGCCAGGCTTACATCTCTTTTCCAAACGAAAAGAAAAAAGACGCCTGGACTAAGCCACAAAAACTTTTTACTAAAGATGGTGAGGTTACAGAAACGGTAAAGGCGCTCAAGGGATTTAAAATGGCATCGAGAGGCCTCTTAGAGCTATTGAAAGAGCATAATGCAAAGATCGCATTACAAAAGAGAGCCATCGACCTAGAAGATCAACTAGGCGAGGCCGAACAAGCCCTTGCGGTCAAAACCCAGGCCCTGTCTAATCTACAATCCCGATTTGATCGCGTCCAGTCAGAATACGAAAAAGCCTTGACGGCCAACGAAGAACGCCACAACCTGGAGACAGAAAACTTCCTCGAAGATGCCGAACAACGCTACAATTCTATTTTAGAAGAAAGAAATATCATTGTCACCGAGGCCAACAAAGCCCTGCGAGAAAGAGACCGTGCCCGCGCGGCGCTAGACGAAACCGCCCAAGAGTTAGGGATGGCCAAAACCGACGCCGCCGCCCTTCGTTCCGAACTCGAGGCCTCGCAAAGAGAAAAGGCCGAGTTAGAACATAGAGTCCGCACCCTTGAAGAGCAATTACAGCAAGACCGCCAGGCCATCGAAGACTTAGAACTCCAAATAGAAGAACTCCGTCGAATAGCCGACGATGAAAACCGCACCGAAGAAGAACGCGAGGCCGCCGAAAGACGGGCCCAAGAACTCCAAGAGCGCTTAGAAGAATTAGAGCACCAAGTAGAAAACCGCGAGCGAGAATTAGGCCTCACCACCAAAGAAAAAATAAAACGCGCCCTTTTAAAATATGGACTGCCACTTGCATTTGCAGTTGCTGTCAGCAGCGTCGTGGGAGTTATCTTTCACCATGCTGAAAGCCACTGGGCCGGAGTTAAAAAAGTAGGTCAAGGACTTACAGCGCTAGGTAAAAAAATGGCCGCCGCCGTGCCAGGTCTATTAGGCAGCGTCTTATCTTTGGTGTTGAAGACCGGCAGCGAATTGCTGAAGTTTGTCGGCAACAACATTTGGATCCTTGTCGTCGCCATAGGCGCCGTACTACTAAAAAAGCTAAAGATATAAAATCTAAAAATCTGCGATTTTTAACGTAGCATAAAATAACCCAAACCAACAGCCGCAGCAGTAATGCCGCCCTTTAAAAGATCATGGTCGTATTCTTCTTTTATAGTCGGCAGCGGCTTAATAGGCTTTTTCTTTGTGGGTACTTCTTTTTTAGGCGGTGGCTTTTTCTTCGGCGGCTTATCAAAATGAGGCACGGGCTGCTTAGTGTCTACATTCACCTCATTAACACCCATCTTCATGTCTGCCGTCGCCCTTTGCAGCCTGTTATTATACCCCGCCACACTGCCCGCATTCAATATCAAATGGCTGGGCATCAACCAGCAGCCAGGCGCTATGGCAAAATCCAGCCGCACCTTCGCACTTTGAACCGCCATCTGATACCGCTGTATGCTTTTAGAAATGTCCGCCTCTTTTATGGCATCTTCAAACAATTTCAAAAACACCGCTCTCGTTTCTGTAGCAGAGCCGGCATCGCCTACAATACTACTCCTTGTATTCACCTGCGCCCCCAGCACCGTATAAACAAAGGCCTCGATCGACTGATTCAGCCTTGCCAGCCCCGCCTTGGTAAGCCCCTTCGACTTCCTTAGCGCAAAATAAAGATAAGGCTTCTTTTCCAGCGGCGAGATGTGATCTAACTCATGATCGCCCCACGAGCCACTTTCATCATTGAAATGAAAGAAGCCGCCGGGCCACTGATATACATTTTTGCCGTCCATCTTTGCGTCATAAGCCTCTGTCACGTCATGCACGAGGCCAAATATTTTTTTATAGATCCTCCCCAGGCCTCCATTCTCGCCTTTCAAACGAAAATCGCTATTGGGCGAAATCTGAAACTCCCTGCAAATTCTATGATAAGCGCTTTTATTGTATTTATTCTCTAGAGGGTGAAAATAACTATCCCCCGGCAGCGGTACAGACATCTGCGATAGAATGCGGCGCGTGGTAAAAAGAACATGAAACTTCAGCAGCGAGTCTACCCTCGCTTCATAGTGCATTTCGACGCCCACACCACAGCCCGCCGTCGCACACCACAATGCAAACGAAAGCTGCTGCGGCCAATAACGCATATCCGGCCCCCTCAGCCACCTGTGAGCCTCCGCGGCCGTCGTATGTTTTAACACCACCTCCCTAAAGACATTCCTCGGCCTCATAGTAAACTTTTCTTCGGGCGCCACATAAATCACCATCGCATCCACATCAAACTTCGCTGGCTTCTCCATCCCTATGGCATACGTGGCCTTCGTCAGCTCCAGAGCTTTAGGAAAACCTCCAGGAGCTTTAGCCTGCGTTTCATGGCGGTCTTTAAGATCTCTAGGCCCCAAGGCCTTTAAAAGCGCCGCATTTAATTTTGAGTCGCCATAGTGATGCACTGCCGTCGGAAAAGGCCCATCTGGCGTAATATCTTCTCTAAACACATCGACGCCAATACCGTTGTATTCGAATTCAATGCTCATAGGCGCCACAGAGAACTTTTTAAAATCAGCATGTGGGTAAGCGGTTCTAAACCTATGCCATTCGTATTGTACCATTATATATAATGACCGATGTGATACGAGAAGAACCCTCTGCTCCGCCATTATACCCTGTCATTTCTGATGGAGAAAGTTTTCGACTTCAAAAAATCAATATGATTCTTTCTGAATTAGGCGCCGAGGTCAAACATTACGACGGCGTCCGTAAAAAATACAACAAAACCCGCTCGGTGACCCACGCCATTGCCTTATCATCAGGGACATTATCAGCCCTTCTAACAAGTTCGGGGATTGCCACAAGTTTAACGGGCCCCGGAATTATAGTCGGAATCCCTCTAAGCGCGATTGGGGGACTCTGTGGAATTATTTCAGCCGTCGCCACTATGGCCACTAAGCGATTGACCAAGAAGGTTTCGAAACACGAGAAAACGACAATATTGTGTAAATCCAAAATAAATACGATTTCAGATTTAATTTCGAAAGCTTTGCATAATAACAGAATTGATGAGAATGAATTTGCTTTAATTATGGCCGAGTCAAATAAATACGAGCAATTGAAAAATGAAATCCGACAAAAAAGCGTCGAAGTTTTTAAAAAAGACGATCCCGAACTACGCAAGAAAATCTACAGCGAGGCTATGGAAAAAATAAAAGAAAAACTAAATCATTAAATATTCACCTCGAGAAAAATCCCATGGGCTTTAATTTGCATATCGAACGCAAAACAAACATTTAGTTTTTTAAATCTACTCTTGAGAAGAATCAAGCTCTTGATTTTGAGCAGGAAGAGCCCTTAGCTTCTGACGTCGCCTCTGGGTTCGTTCCTTCTTCTTCATCGCGACTTTAAATTTGTGTTCTGCTCTTGTAATAGCTTCCCTTTGGTGTTTCTCGATGTCGACTTCGTACTTTCTTCTTTTTACTTCTTCGTTGGCAGCCTGGCGAGACATTTCTAGTATTCGAGGTAGTTGAGGAAAAAAATCAAGAAACCTTTGTAAATCTTCATCGGCCATGTCGGTCAGGCCTTGAAAAAATCCAATTGCATTGAAGTTTATAGCTCCCACAGTAGCGGCTCCATTGCGTTCTGCCGTTGATTTAAGTTCTTCAATTTTTTCCAAACACTGGTCATGGCGTTGTTGTAGCTGTCCCAATGAAACAGGCATTTCACAGACTTTTTCACAAAATGTTTCACTTTACACGACAATTTCACAGACTCTTCCACAACTCGTGAAAAACTTTGTGAAAAATACATATCATTATCGGCTGGATTTTAATTGACATAACAAAACTAAAAGTTGTGATTGGATGTACGGCTATGAGTCATCGCTCAGGAATCCATCTCAATAGGGGGTGATTGTGATCGATTTCATAAAATATTTTGTAGATGACGTCAGGGTAATAAGGGATTTTCCCTTGCAGCTGAGTAAACATCCATTCGGCCCTACGCATAGTTTCCATAGAAACGTCGGGAATTTTTTCGCCTGTAATTTCTGACAACAGACAAGAAATGCCCTTATTGTATTTTTGCAACTTTAATTTTCTCAGAGTCTTTTTCAAATCCTGTGGCGTGTGCTCTTTGAGATGAGCTTTTATCCGCTGCAAGGTTTCTTTGTCAACATAGACTGGCTCTAAACCTAATATATTTCGCATCCATTTTCTAAAGTAAATAATTCTCTTATATGGCGTCTTTTTATGACCGCCGTTGGCATAATATTGCCCTTCAGTCGCACTGCGTACAGCATTAAAAAATATACGGCCGCAGATTTCACACACGGCCGATGTATCTTCTTCTATAGCCATCTTATCACCACAACACTTTAAGCGTCTTGGCGGCGGCGGTATAAGTTCTCGCTTAAGACAATCAGAACACATTTTATAACTTTCATAGGTTACGGCAGGCGCGTTACAGTCACACAACATTATATAATAGTTATTTTATAGTCTCTACCAGCAGCAGTAATATCTTACTCCCTCTAAGACCCATCTGTTGCGAGCTTCCTGAAATGACGCAAGGATTCCCCGTGTCCGACGCCCCTTGAAATATGCAGGCAGGGCCCGCGTATTTCATGGGTGCCTCCGCGAGTCCACCTTACTGCTGCTCAGTGAGAGCTAGTACTTGCATGTGCCATAATAATTATTATAATTTTTTCAGATAAATACAACATGAAACAAAAGAACTGGAGCAAAGTAGAGAAAATTGGAGCAAAAAACCTATGAAACAAGAACTAATAGCTAGGGTGTGATAGTATAATAGACACAAAAGGAAACAAATGAAATAAGGTCTACCAGTTTCTGTTAGTCTATTTTCTATTTCACAGGTTTTCTGCAATCACTCTAGTACTAAATAAGCTTTTAAAGTGTATTTCATAGCTTAATGAAAATCATTCTAATATCATAATACAAATGCAACCTTTGTTGCACAAGTCAAATGACTAAAAGTTGCTACAAATTCTACAAATGATAGCTATATAACAATATAGCAATGATTTAGTTTTTAACAACTAAATTGATTTGCAATTGAATGTCATGACTTCGCACTTTGGAATTTTTTGTTTTTTGTCAATTTGTATTTATGTAATAATGCCTAGCTGTATATATTGTTGCATGATCTTTGTAATTTACAGTTCCTTAGGAGTGACCATTGAGACCTTCATGCAGACCACTTCAAATTGAGCTTGAAATCATTTGAGAATATTTGAGCACCAACAAGATTGTTTTTGGCTTTGCTTTGTTTGATTGTCATGTTTTAATGTTATGAGTTAAAGCTTGGTATTATTCACTCAGTTTTGGTCATTTTTATATTTACAATTGAGCTTGAAGTCATTTGAGAATATCTGAGCACCAACAAGATTGTTTTTGGCTTTGTTTTGTTTGATTGTCATATTTTAATGTTATGAGTTGAACCTTGGTATTATTCACTCAGTTTTGGTCATTTTTATATTTACAATTGAGTTTGAAATCATTTGAGAATATCTGAGCACCAACAAGATTGTTTTTGGCTTTGTTTTGTTTGATTGTCATGTTTTAATGTTATGAGTTAAACCTTGGTATTATTCACTCAGTTTTGGTCATTTTTATATTTACAATGTATGTAATAGTGCCAGACTGTATAAATTGTTGCATGATCTTTGTAATTTGCAGTACCAATATGGGAGTGACCATGAGATCTTCATGCTGGGCTGTGATGTGGAGTGCTTGAAACATTTATATATTTCTGCATTATTGCATTGATCACTTCAGATTGAGCTGGGAATCATTAGATATCTGAGGATCAACAAGAATTTTTTGCTTTGCTTTTGTTGTTATTTTTGTTTCAGTTCCCATGTTTTAATGTTAAGTCTTAAACTTTGTAATAATTCAGTTTTGGCATTTTTTATTTATGTAATAATACCAGACTGTATAAATTGTTGCATGATCTTTGTAATTTGCAGTACCATGGGAGTGACCATGAGATCTTCATGATGGTCTGCAATGTGGAGTGCTTGCAATATTTATGCATTTTTGTATTATTGCATAAGTTAGTTCCAAAGTATTAAGACTAAAATTAATTTGGATTTATTCAAGTAAATTCATTATGGTGTAAATTAATGCAGTAAATAAGATTGAAAGTGCATCAAAACTCAAACTTGTTTAGCTATGCAACATCAATTATTTGATTTCAAGGTGAATGAGAATATTATAAATGCAATGCAGACAGCTTATAGAAAAAGATTGGATTTGTTTGTTTGGACTGGTAATTACAAATCAAATACTTTTGGAAGGCACGATACGAAAAAGTTAATTTGATTGTTGTGTATCCATATCATTGCATGATGTATATATATTGTATTAAAATTCTGGCAATATACTAGATAATATGTTGTGTAGCAAGTATTCATTCCGAAATAGCTTAAGAATGCCTGCCAAAACTCCCGGTATATTCATTCTTTAAGTATGCAAATCCTCATATCTAGTTATATGTAGTACGAAAAGTATGCATAAGTATTCGCCATAACATACATCGCCTATAATTTTCGTCAGGAATATATGATAATATCTCAAGTCCCGAAGGAATATTCTTATACTGATATCTTTGGTATACGAGTTGAAAATTCTGGTATATTGATACTTCACATATGCAAGTCCGAATACCACAGAAATATAAAATATGTAAAGTATGCATAAGTATTCGTCCTTCCATACTTCGCGTATAATTTTCGTCAAGAATATATGACAACATCTCAAGTCCCGCAGGGATATTCATTTTCTGATATCTTGAGTATACGAGTTGAAAATCTCGGTATATTTATACTTCACATATGCAAGTCCGAATACCACAGAAATATAAAATACGTAGCGTATGCGTAAGAATTCAAAATGAATACTATTACCATACGTTACGTATATTATCCGTGTCGAATATCCAAGAATACCCCAAGTTTCGAAGGCGTATTCAGTTCTTGAATACTCTTGAATATTCGCCTTTTGGCACAATGCTGGAGATAGGGATATATCAACGAATAATATACCACTCTTGTGGTATCTATATCTACATAGTGACGCAATTTCGAAATTATACCAATATTTTTAGATATCTTCTTGCCTATGATACTGATATGCTCTTTCCACGTTAGGTGCTTATGTCACGCGATTGAATCCAGGAATGTAAACATAGTTTGTAGTTCTTTATTATGTTAATATGTAAAGATATGTAGGCACGGAGAGGCACGGAGAGAGAGAGAGTCAGTCGGTGTGTGGGTGTGTTGTGCTTGACATCAGGTCTGAAGAAGAAAGCGTTTACAAGTGAAAGATTCAGTATACTTCAGTATATTCAACCTTGCTGGACTCTCGGCCTTGTAGTGGTGTTTGAACCGTGGAAGTTCCGTTCAAGTGGGCCTTCGAGGTGTATAACCACAAAGAGACATTTTACGGGCCACGTAACAATAGGAGAAATGTAATGGACTTGGAATTGTACGAAGTATGCATGGATAAAACTTGCCTGATAGAGAACGAAATATCAAGTCAAGGCTAAACTTATGGCGTACGATCCCCGCCAAAATTCATGGTTTGAATTTTCAATTCATCACTTGAATTTTGACATCAACATTTGAATTTTACATTCGAATAGAAAATTTTACACTCTTGTTTTGTATTTCACATCGTCGAACAACGTTTTTACACTCTTCTTTTGTATTTGTGCTTGCCCGCTGCATATTTTCAACTCGCCTCGTCAAATTACAAAGTCGGACCCCGCATTTTTCAACTCGAATCTGTGGATTAAACTCATCCCAAAACTAATCACCGTACACTGCTGATTTTTATCATATTTTATACCTGAACCAGTGCACTACATTTGACTAATATTAAAGTCTTGCACTCGACACTCGATCGGCGAATGTTCTCACCTACAGCGCCATATTTCCAACTTGACCTCGGCTATTTTCAACTCGACGTTGTGTATTTTCTATTCGTTTACGCTTCAGTGATTTTGGTCGAGACTAAACGATTGACCGGGATTCCTATGTAAAATTGGTTCAGTGATGTGCTTGGGCTTCCTGTGTGCTTAGGTGAACGCGTAGGGGACTCGTACCTTCGCACATGAATGCCATAACTATTGTGCATGACTTTGTGTAGTTGTTTGGTCAAAATTGCTGTGAAATGGTCCCCGTCAACGAAACGAAAGTTCTTTTCGAAACTCCCAATAACTCACTAATTTGTGGGACTGTAAATTAAACCCATTATCTACGAGGGATACAAGTTGATCCTCTGATACTTGAAAAGAACAGGCTCGTAACATGGTATATTTTCGTCTCACTGATCCCGGGTTCTTACGGAAATTTTGATTCCTGAGCCCATATTTTTAAACATTTTTGATCCCTGATCGTTGGTGCAAAAAACTGAGCTGATCCCTGATCCTGACCCAATGTCCCTGATCCTCGATCCCACCCATTTGATCCCTGAGCCCTGGCCTCTGATCCCTGATCCTGGCCATAATTTGGAGCTTGATCCCTGATCCCATATACCATGTTACAAGCCTGAAAGAAGGACGACCTCTGCGGCAAGTGAATAAACGGTCCCAGCTACGGCAGAATCAGGCAGTTCCCCAGAATTTATAGTGGTACGATTTAAATACTCCAAACGTAGCAAAACGCTACTGTAATCGCCATCCTGACAGGTATCTAGACGTACCAAAGTTTCTTGTATGATGGCCAAAGCGAAGCGAGCGAACTCTGTCGCCATGTTTGCGCCTGTACATGCCTGTAGCGGCAGGTCTAAAATGCAGACTGGTAAAATGCAGACCAGCTAAATTCTTTTAAAATTAAAATATATTTATTGTCAGATAACTATATAACTATCAGACGGCTGCTTTTGCATTGTAATCAGTAAATGTGCTGTTAGTAATGGGAGCTAAAACTGAAACTGTATTCTCCGGCAAAATGTAAAGTTTTCGGCATTTTTTCAGTCAAATTTATTCGCTGAAACTTCCAGGTACGGTTGCTAGTCTTCTCATTTCAGCGAATAAAGTTCACTGAAAAAACACCGAAATTTGAATTTTGAGAATAGAGCTTTTATTAGCTCCCAGTTACTTACAGCACGGCTTCTGATTACAATGCAAAAGTAGCCATCTGATGAAGTTATTCTGGCTGATAGAAGACTCGGCTTAACAATAAATATATTTTGATTTTAAAAGAATTTAGCTGGTTTGCATTTTACCAGTCTTCATTTTCCAGTCTGCATTTTAGACTTGTATACACGGCAGGTCTAAAATGCAGACTGGCAAAATGAAGACTGGCAAAATGCAGACCGGTAATAGTTTATATAAGTCTAAAGCGCTTCAAACTCCTTTTATAGATTTATTTAATTTCATTTAACTGATCTTATTTCTAAATGTATTGAAGTACTGTGAAAAAAAAAAATGACAGCCATTCAAACGGAACAACTTTACTCCTAAAAGACCTTCACTGTATTACAAACATTCAGTTTTAGAATGAAATTCGATATATTCGTACTACTCGTCCTTTTCTTGATATATATTGGACTTGAACAATGCTCAGGTATAAAGTTTACAGCGATTTTCGAAATAATGCGAACTCTGACCTCCAAACAGTCCGTTGGAATTTGGGTTTTCGCTTCCGCCCACTTCAAACAAACAACCCAAAAACTCCTCATAAAGATCCCTAAAAACATACCAAATGTCATATTATGATTATTATTATCAATATAATTATTATTATTAATATGATCTTTAAACGACTTGTAAAAGCTAAATATGATTTTGGTATAAGTTAAATCTTCGTATTTTTTATTTTTAAATTTGATTGACGGAAGTGAATAACCAAATTCCAACGGACGTTTTCAATGCGCACATGAGTTCGCATAATTTGGAAAATCGCTGTAAATCAGTAAAATCGACAGCGAAGCAGAGACTTTATCGAGAGCTTGATGTTTTATTTCACTGCAGTTCGCAAGTTTAGCCGGATGTGAGCTGAATCTCGTATGAATCTCAAACCGTAACAATGTTTGAAAAATGTCAAACTTCCGGCTACAGCTCCTAGTCTTTTGGTCTCTACTTCATTTCAGCAAACAAATCTGACTGAAAAATGCCGAAATTTATACATTTTGAGGATACAGTTTTAGCTCCCAGTTATCTACAGCACGGCTATTGATTACAATGCAAAAGTAACCGTTTGATAGTTATCTAGCTGATCGAATCGGCTTAAAAATTAATATATTTTGATTTTAAAAGAATTTAGCTGGTCTCCATTTTAGCTGGTCTCCATTTCACCAGTCTCCATTTCACCAGTCTCCATTTTCCAGTCTTCATTTTAGACCTGCCGGCGGCTGCAGTTGGTAGTATGTCAGCGGCTTCCTTAGTCTCGACCAAAATCACTGAAGCGTAAACGAATAGAAAATACACAACGTCGAGTTGAAAATAGCCGAGGTCAAGTTGGAAATATGGCGCTGTAGGTGAGAACATTCGCCGATCGAGTGTCGAGTGCAAGACTTTAATATTAGTCAAATGTAGTGCACTGGTTCAGGTATAAAATATGATAAAAATCAGCAGTGTACGGTGATTAGTTTTGGGATGAGTTTAATCCACAGATTCGAGTTGAAAAATGCGGGGTCCGACTTTGTAATTTGACGAGGCGAGTTGAAAATATGCAGCGGGCAAGCACAAATACAAAAGAAGAGTGTAAAAACGTTGTTCGACGATGTGAAATACAAAACAAGAGTGTAAAATTTTCTATTCGAATGTAAAATTCAAATGTTGATGTATAAAATTCAAGTGATGAATTGAAAATTCAAACCATGAATTTTGGCGGGGATCGTACGCCATATTAAACTACACAACCGGTAAACGTATCAATCTTTCTTCGTGGCGCCAAGAGAGAGTGTGAATAAAAACTGTGCACTAAAGGCCTAGAACATTAGAAAGTGCGAGTGTGAATCTATTTTGTAGACATCTCGTGAGTGTGAATCAATTTTGTAGACATGTCGTGAGTGTGAATCTATTTAAAGTATATAACTCGTTAGTAATTATAGTTCTAGTATTTCGTACATATTATATTTAGTATTTTGGATAATTGATGAAGTATATTCCATATAGTCAGCCGAATATATCATTGGATAATAGTCGGTGTGTGAAGAGTCTTCATTACAGCTAGAAAATATACGATTTGGACTAACAGCAACGTGACAGCTTATCTATGTAAATACCGAGATATTTTATCGATTCCGTTTCTTCTAGTAAGGACCCATTTAAGTATATATTAAAGGATTCCGCAATATTTTTCCTAGAAGATGAGATGAACATATATTTCGATTTTTTAATATTTAAAGACAGCTTATTGGCGTTAATCCAGTTGTTGAGATTTACAAGCTCATCATTGACCAGATTAGCAAGAGTATTTGGGTCTTTATGGTCCAGAAAGAGGTTTGTGTCGTCTGCGAATAGACGGAATTTTAGAATTTTACTACAATTTGAAATATCATTGACATAAATAAGAAATAACAGCGGTCCTAAGTTGGAACCCTGAGGGACACCACATGAGGTTGAAATTGTTGAAGAATTGTAGCCGTTAAAGTCAACAAATTGCAATCGATTACTGAGATAACTCTCAAACCACTGTAACGCAGTTCCGCGGATTCCATAGTGACTTAGTTTAGATACCAATATACTGTGGTTGACAGTGTCGAATGCTTTAGAGAAATCAATAAATATCCCACACGTATACAAGCCATTATCTATAGCACTCAGTAAATTATCAATTATTTCAACAATAGCTAAAGTGGTTGAGTGGTTTTTTCTAAATCCAAATTGATAATCGAATAATATATTATTTTTATCCAGATAAGATAACACTCGTTTGTACATTAATTTCTCTAGTATTTTTGCAAATGCAGATAACAGAGAAATGGGTCTATAATTAGAAATTTCATCCATAGCATCACCTTTATATAGTGGTACTACTCTTGATAATTTAAGTTTGTCTGGAAAGGTACCTGAGGTAAAAGAGAGGTTAAATATATGTGACAGAGGAGTTGCAATTATTGCTTTTGATAATTTTAGTAATTTGAGGGGGATCCCATATGGCCCTAGGCCTTTCGAATGGTCAAACTTGGTTATAATAGATTCAATTTCGTGCGAGGTTGTGGGGTTTATGAAAAAGCTGTTTGATGGCGTTGCTGATGAAGATGAGAGAAAATCATTAAATGTCTTGTCACAAGAAGGAATCTTGGCTGCGAGAGTTGGTCCAATTTCCTTGAAGAACAGGTTAAACTGGTGAGCAATATCATGTGGAGTGTCGTATTCTGCGCCGTTGCTAATTATCTTATTCAGTACAACAGATTTTTTTGATTTTAATTTAATTATTTGTCCAATAATTCTCCACGTTTCCTTAGTGTTTCCTTTTAGTGCTTCTATTTTCGTTTTGTAATAAGTTCTTTTACTTTGCTCTTTTATATGCGTTAAACAATTAGAGTATCGTTTATAGTATTGTTTTTGTTCCGCTGTACCATTTCGAAAATATCGGCGGTAAAGAGTTTGCTTATGCTTGATGGATTTCAATATAGCGGGTGTAATCCAAGGTTTTTGTATTAACTTGAATTCTTTCTTTGAAAAATTAGAGAGAGGAGCATGCTTGTCTACAATAGCCGTAAAGGTGTTAATAAAATTGTTGCATGATTCATTGGTGTCCTCATTCAGATTCCATTCTGTCGATTTTAGTTCGTCTAGAAAACGTTGTTCATTGAAAGACTTAAAATTTCTTTTTTCGATTTTTCTATTTCGTTTTATAATAATAATAAAAATGTTTAAGATTTATATGCCGAAGATTTATATAAGAAAAAAACTGGAAAGTGGTCAGATATATCAGACTTCAGAATTCCAGGAGTTATAATTTTGTCGATTGCGTTGGTATAAATGTGATCTATTAATGTTTCTGAGTGATCAGTGATTCGAGTTGGCTGTGTAATAATGGGAAACCAGAGATTTGTGTATAACATGTCAAGATAATCAGAAGTGTCCTAATTTGAGTCAAATTTAATAAGGTCGATGTTTATATCACCGACTATAATAAGATGTTTGTTTTCCATTAAAGAATTGTGCAATTTATTTGATAAATTCTCCCTGAATTCCGCCACATTCGCACGAGGATGTCTGTAAATAGCACCTAGTAGGATATTTTTACTGCCTTTAGGAGACTGAATTTCTATCCATAAATTTTCACATTCGTTTGATGTCAATTTTACACATTTTAGTCAAAAATTACGCTTTTCTAAAGATATCATGACGCCAACATTAATTTTATTGGAAAAATCCTCTGTCAAACATTTTCGTGCGTTTGTTTTTCCCCCCAACCCATCTTAGCGAAGCCGTTTTATCAGTTTTCTCTTTGCTTGACTGAGCACTTCTCGATGAGCTTTGGGTAGTTTTTACCTCTCAAATATCGGCCAGTGGAGTTTCTGTAAGACGTTAGAGTATTTGGTTCGTATTCAGATCCATTACACTTGCGAATTTCCAGTAGACAATGTTTGACAAGAATGCTCAAGCGTTCTGGTTCAGTTGGACTCTCTTTGCAGTACGGAGCTTGTGAAATAAAGTCCAAAACCTTCTTAGTGTCCACCTCAGTCTTCTTTTGTGTTCTTGGGTTCTTTTGTGCCTCTATAATGATCAATATTTTCTTCTGAGAGAGAAGAAATCGCATTTGAAGTAGTTGAACTCGATCGAAACTCGACGATGCAAATGCGCCGGCGGTTTCCCGCTCGTTTCTCAGCTAATTATATATTCAAAAAATATTGAATTTCATTGGCTAAATTCAAATTTTGAGCAATCTGATTGGCTAATACATTTTATGAAATACAGCTCTGTATTCATAGAAAATCCATGAAATACCGCTCTGTATTCATAGAAAATGCTTAGCTCTGATTGGCTAATGTGTAATAGTTATAGGATAATTTCGAGATATCGCGCCTAAATGTAAATATCGGTTGCTTCGCAGCCGACGAGAGTTTCCAGTTGAACTTGGTTCCTGATTAAACGAGGAAGCATGTTTCCGTGGATTTGTTCCCGGATGGCTAAACTAGGAAACATCGCTAGTTAATTGTGACCTTGTAGTAAAATTTGTTGCTATCAACAATTTTTGGCATGTTTCTGGAAACGTGCATGCTTCCTCGTTTAGCCAGTGGTGCCTTGCTCGTGCTCCTGAGTTTGGACCGGATAGGATTCAAACTCAGTTCAGTGGAAAAAGATGAAACAATTTTATTATACATGTGTAGCTGTTTACACAGTTACTATTTGAAAATTGTTATAAAATGATTTTATATCAACTATAACTATGAAACAAGCAACTAAAGCAACCAGAATGCCAGCATGTTTAATTTGTGCATCCTAATAATCCGATTTCAATCAAAAATACTCGAATCTTATTTGGTAGTCACTTTTAATCTCAAGAAATAAAGCGCTTGTGCCAAAAGTAAGTCCCACAAACCAAAAAAAAAAAAAGCTTCAAACGTCAATTTACAATGTATAGACAGACAGACAGACAGACAGACAGACAGAAGTGTTTTATTTGGTGTCTTATATAACTATATCTCGACATTTTTCCAAATAAGTTTATAATTAATTTAAAAAAAAAAAAAATCATTTACAATTATGAATGACAAGAACTATCTCTTCAATACAAGATTTCTTTTAGAAAAACATTTAAACACAAACCTTGCTGCTGCTACTTGCAAATCCTTGGGCGGGTTCAGGAGTAGCAGAAACAAGTGATCGTCAGTAAGATGGCGATAATTATTATTTTGTTCCAGTAATTTTAGAAATTCGTTTCTTAGATCGGTATACAGAGGACAATAGACGAGAAAGTGCCTTTCGTCTTCTATAGATTCTTGGCAATGAAAGCACTTTCTTTCCTCTGGCTTTCTATACCCTCCCACATATCTCCCCTTCTCAATTTAAGATCATGGTTACTTATCCTCAACTTAGTGAAAGCTTTTCTATGTTCAAAGTTTTTAACTTCAATTAAATAGTTTTCCAAAGAGTATTCAGACTTGACAAGACGATAGGTTCTTAATTTTTTTTTGTCCAGGGATACTCCTGTTATCATTGAAGAGTTCCCCATTCCAAACTTGCAGTTCTATATCGATCAGCCTAGTTTTGATTGCGCGAAATGCGATGGGCCCTGAGAAACTAGTATTATAATTTATCTCTGCCCACATGTTACCCAATCCACATTGATCTAAAACAGATTTTAGTTTAAAGATCCAATGTGCATTGTTACTTGAATCAATTGTTTCCCTGAGCATCAATGCGGCTAACTTTTGATTGTTTTCGCTCCTAATTAAATTAGTCCAGAATTTAATAGACCTAAGTTTAGCATAAACATTCATTGGTAGTTGGCCTAGTTCGGCTAAGCACGCTGAATTAGTGGCATTCTTTCCAACTCCAAGTAACATTTTGCAAAATTTTATATGAACTGACTCTACGGGATCGTCTTTTGATACCTCGATACCCCAGACTTCACTACCATATAAAAGGATTGGTTTAACTAATGACTCAAATAGTTTTATCGAGAGACGGGGATCCACATTAAAGTTGGGTCCCATTTCTTTTTTAATTTGAATAGTGCTTTTAAAGATGATTTCTTTAATTCTTGTTTCGCAATGGAAAAGTTACCAAAGGCGCTAAAAGTAATACCTAGGTATTTGTACATTCGGACATTTTCGAGAATATTCTCTTTGTAATGAAAGGTGTAATTTGTTAATCGCTTTCCGGCCTTATTAAATATCAAAATTTTTGTCTTTTCGATGTTAACGGTTAACCCATTCAAATCACAATATATATTTAGTTTATCAAGAAGTGTTTGTAAATCTCCTGGATTTGTACAAAATAACAATAAGTCGTCCGCATAAAGAATGCAATTTATGGGACATCTGTTAATCGAAATTGTGTCAGAGTTTTCTTCCTGTGATTTTAAAGCATTCGGTAAGTCATTCAGGAAAAGGTTGAATAGATCTAGAGTAGGGCTTAGCATACAGCCCTGTTTTACCCCAGAATAACAACGAAAAGTTTCAGTTATTAATCCATCTTTCTTTATGGCTGAGCAATCATCCTCATACATAGATTTAATCATCGATAGGAATTTCCCTTTTATCCCCGCACGCTCAATTTTAGAGAAAAGGGTTTGTCTTGGAAGACAATCGAAGGCCTTTTTAAAGTCCACGAAGCAAGTGAATAGCTTGTTTTTGTTGTGATTGTCTTTTCGTTTAACAATGCGATCAATTAAAGTTTTTAATATAAAAATTCCGTCAATTGTAGAGTGATTTTTCCTGAATCCTAACTGCTCTTGCTTGATGATGCCATTGTTCACTAGATAACAGTAAAGCCTTTGATTTAAAATGGAAGTGAATAATTTCCCTAGGGCTGACAGCAGAGTTATGCCTCTGTAATTTTCAACATCCGCTTGGTCACCTTTCTTATGTATTGGGATAATTAATCCAATGCGCCAATTATATGGAAAGTAGCCAGAGAGAAGAATTTTGTTGAACAAGGAAGTAAGGGGAGTGCAAAGACTTGTTTTGCCGAGCTTCAAAACTTCGTTTGGTATGTTATCCATGCCAGTTGATTTGTTAAATTTGAGTTTGTCTATTGCCTGTAATACCTCGTCTGGGATTATTTCATAGTCGAGCACTCCAGTTCGTTCAGAATCATTGTGCGATTGAGCATCTAAGGTCACATTTCCGAATCTAGAATTGAGCTCTTTGAAGTGAGCAAAAACTTCGTTGATGCTGACAGGACAAGTCTGGTTTGACTGCTTTTTTTGTATATTGAATAAAGATTTTATATCCTTCCAAAGCTTCTTAGGATTATCAAAATTAAGTTTATTTAATCTAGATTCGTAATACTTAGCCTTTTTAGATCGGCACAAAGATTTAAACCGTTTTTTCTTTCGAAAGAGATGTCTTCTCAAAGAATGTTCGTTTTGTGCATTTTTATTTATGTGTCTCCCGAGGGTTCTGAGATTATTTTTTTCTATAAGACAGTCACGATCGAACCATGCTGGGCCGTGACTTAGTGGTTTATTCTTGCAGGTTGTTAAGTTAGCTCCTGCTTCTCTACAAGCATCAAGTAAGATATTAGACATCGACATGGTTATCCCATCAATATGATGTTGTTCGTAGTTAACGTTCGCCATATTATTCTCAAAGACTGCTAACTTAGAATTTAATTCCTCTGAGTTTAATACTCCCGATAGTCGTTCTTTAGATGCTTCATTCAATATAAGAGATTCATGTTTGTTAGTTTTACAAGCTGGAATCTGTTTAGTCTTAGTTTCACTAAAATAAGATATAATTCCAAAAGAGAGATGGCAATGATCGGACAAGTCAGGTCGCAGACTGTTCACCTTCAAAAATCTGACTAAAGGTAATAAGGAAGCCTCCATTATCACGTAATCAACAAGGCTGCTTCCATTATATTGAAAACACGTTTTTCTACCAACGTAGTCTCCAAGGGCACGCCCATTTAAAATTCTTAATCGATTTTCAACGCAGAGATCGATAAGTGCTCTACCACGCATATCAGTGCTATTTGCATCTAGTGAGTTTCTTTTGACTGGCTCATCTAAGACATAATTATCTGGTAAATCTAAATAACGATCATCATCAAAGAGAACAAAATCTTGAAGTAGTCCAGTTCTAGCATTAAAGTCTCCTTGTAATATGACTAAACCCTTCGATGAGAAATGTAAAACTTCATTTTCTAAATCGGCAATGAAGTCCTGGGATCGGTTACGTTCATAATTTTGAGGGCTGAGGTATACAGTGCCTAAATAAATATCTGAAGCCCAATTGAAAAAAGCTTTGCTCAGTTTGCACCAAATAGTGTTGTCATTTGGGGTTGAAATATATGTCACACCCTCACTAATCCTTTTACTAATTGCTGCGAGCCCTTAGGCGAGCAGCGACACTATTCTTAACGGAGTTCCTGTCCAATATTGTCGAGTGAGACTGGGCATGATATAGTCGTGAAGATCTGGATTTTATGCATAAATTATCGGTGGCGATGATTTTCTGAATATGCAATGCTAACTGTCAGCAACGTGGGCGTAAAGTTATGCGCAGTCAGCAACACATGGTTCTGTAGTACGTACGTGGAAGTATTCGTCAAGGTGATGAACGATTTAGTGCCGCTTCTCGTGGAAGGCAATGTTCTTTAATGGGTTTTTTAGCTTTGCTGTATGCTCAAGTTCATCCTGTTCGACAATGAAGTCGGTGTACGGTAAATCAGATACTTATTGAAGGAGATCGTATGTACTTGAATGCTCTAGAAAAATGTGAAATACCAGATGCTCAAACGATATCACTGCAGTATCTTCCCAGCCGAATCGATTGGTCTTCGCTCTTTGTTATTACTTTTAGTCATAGATACTTGTATATTATGCTTTTCTTAGTTTATGTTCGCCCTATCATCAGAGGCTAGAGAATTGTCACATTTTGAAGCATTAAAATGATTAATTCGCTAAGCCGGTACTTTGACCTATGGTATTAGGCTACATGATAGCGTCTTATATTTACACGTGGCCTCATTCCGGAATCATTTCCGATTCTGTTGTTTGTACTTTAATTAGTGTATTCGGCAAAAGGTATAATTATCTACTTGAAGAATATTTACTTTCCCTATTATCTGATTTAGAACTTTACAAAATCATTTATTAAAATTATTGATTGTGAATAATAATGGTGTTTGTCATATTGAGAATTAGATTTACCTCCAACAGCCAGTCACAAACTATCCGGCAATTTACTATGTACTCATGAATACAGCCTCAGTGACTTTTTCATTATTATGGTGTCAGATAGTATCACTTAACTATTTCCTAATATGAATGTTTGAAAATCCATTAAAAAGTCACTTAAGTTATTATCATAAACAACCCTTCAAATACCAGAATAAAATAATTACCAAATGCTTAGTTTCATATACTGTAACATATTTCAGTTTCCATTGTTTAATGTACTCGCAGCACTTCACTTTTGCTAAAAACCGCTAGTATATAGTGCTATGCCCCCAAAATTTCTATTCCCCGTTTTGTTACGGCATTTGATAAAATGCTTAAAATTTTTCACATTAAGATTTGATTCATTGGATGCATGTGTTTCAACCACTCCAAATATATCGTGTCGTCTAAGGATATCATTTACATCCTTTAATTTCAACTTATTTCCATAATGATTACTTTTAAAACCGTGTATATTCCAACATCCTATATTTAGGGTGCCTGGCATAGCAGTATATTTTGTGTTTCAAAACAGACGTATAGCACATGAGTGGTGGATCCAGGGGGGGGGGGGGGGTACTTTCCCTTTTCAGTTGGAATTAATTTCCTTATTTTTTATCTTTCCAAAGCTTTACTTTCTAAATGTTTGTTGTTGTTGGTTTTATCGTAATTATTTAATTTATCAAATTGACACACCTCAGCTCAAATATACTCATAGTATAGGATTTTAGTCATTCAAAATTTCATTGCTTGCTACAGCCCTGCGATGTTATAATTTAATTTAGAAGGGGGTGTTTCAGGAAGCTAAACCCCCACCAACGTGTTTTGTAAAATGGTGCCCCCTTTCAAAAATTCTAGATCCGCCGCTGTAGCAAGTCCAAAACCTTTGCTGTATTTCACCTCTAGACGTGCTTTCTGCCGCTTAAACGTGAACCTGAAAGGGCAAATTCTTGCAACCCGTACAACAAGACCGAAATCACGTGATGTATGGACGTTTGCGACTGGCAGGAGTTGAGTAAAAACCTCCATCTTAATGTGTCTGATTCTCAAAAATCCCTCACAAATCTTTGTGAATTTTAATTTTCATAATCAATATTGAGAATTTTTTAATCGTCAATAAAATAAATACAGCAGACGACAAACGGGAAACCGCGGTTAGTGGTTTCTGTATATATAGCATATTAACGGCTGAAAACAAACAAGTAATCATCCAAGACAACTGAAGTGTGATGTTAAGTTGTGCCACTGTTGATATTTTCATATTTAATGCCAAAGGCCTGCAGAACAATAACGAGACTTTTCCTTCAATAATTAATGATAAATAGAAATCCTTGGAATGATATCAAACCATCAACCTTCATTACGGGAATAACAACCTGAATTTTCAGTCAATATTTGTGGCGACAACACGGCAAAACGAAACAAAACTAACTGCTTTATACTGAATACAAAATTGAAAAGATCCTTTTTGTCAGTGAACAGTTCTCGACTTCTGAGACGAGTAATTTCGACATTTTGCATTACGCCATAATTACCATAAAAGTATTAATAATATATATCCTTCTTCAAAGAGCTTACCTGTTGAGGTAGTTCTGGGAAATTGTCATTCTGTCGTTTCAGGCGACGTCCGACACATCAATAAGATGGCCGAATTCAAGAACTTCGTTTCAAGTTTAGAAAAAGAACTTACGTGTGCATTTTGCCATGACATCTTTAAGGAGCCCAAGACGCTTCCGTGTCTTCACAGCTTGTGCTTTAATTGTATCAAGGGATGGAAAGAATCTTGCAGGAGCCGAAGGCAGCGATTTACTTGTCCTATTTGGCAATGCATGACACCACTGGAAATAGAAGATGACGACAAGCTCAATTCTTCATTCCCTCTCGAAACCTTACAAAAACTGCTAATTGTAATGAAAAATAAAGCAAGTGAACAAGACAAGCTAGACCTACCGAACTGTGTTTCCTGCGAGAAACACGTTACTTTACTAGTTGCCTTCTGTCTTGAGTGCGAAGGCATGGTTTGCGCTGAGTGCAAGAACGCCCACAATACCGTTAAACAACTCAGAGAGAAACATCAAGTGGCTTTGTTTGGTGACTTGAGGCAAGAACATATCAAGGCCTACATTACCAGTCATCAACGATGTCCTGAAAAATCCCACGAAAAATGCAAGCTCGAATACTTTTGCAATACTTGTAACAAACTTATATGTATAAAATGCACTGGAGATGGAACAGTGCACAGTGCTCATGATAAGACCACTATTGAGGATAAAGCTGAAGAAATCAAAGAATTAATTCCTCAAAAATTGGTTCTAGTCAATCAACAGAAACAGAGATTCCTACAAGAACTAGAACTGTCCAATTGCAAGCAAAACATAGGACGCATGAAGGACGAAATCATCACAGCAAAGGAAAAAGTGAACGATCAAGTACAAGCTCAAATCAAGATCTTGCAAGATCATCAAAATGCAATGACTAGAACCTTGGACCAAATGCTTCTTGAGAACGAAACAGCAAACGATGAAGAGCAACGAGAGATTATTGCTGCCATTGAACAACTCGATGCACTGAATGAACAGGGCAAAGCTTTGCAAGATCAAAATTTTCCTCATTTTATTCTTGAAAATCAATTTCCACAAAGATGTCAAACAGTTTTGGAAAATCCTAGATCTATTTTGAAAACGCAATCTGCCGCCACGCAATTTTTGCCTTTGGGAATTGAAGAGAGCACGACCAACCCATCTCACCCTTCAGTAGTTGGACAACCGAGTAACATTGAACGTGGAGGACCAGCTGTCAAGGATTTTCCAAACACACTCGACGGTAAGATCGACTTCAAACCAGTAAAAATCTTTGGAGAAATGGGAGATGGAATGCAAAAGTTTAATGTTCCCTGTTCACTAGCAGTAACTGTTAATGGAGAAGTAATCATTACTGATCATTTGAATCATCGCATTGTTACATTTAATGCTGATGGGAACTATGTACGACAGTTTGATAGATATGGAGAGGAAGATGGTCAACTAAACTGTCCATGGGGAGTAGTCACGTATAAAAACCATATTCTTGTCTCAGATAATCCAGATTTCAAGTGTGGTAGGATTCAAGAGTTTGACATCAACGGTGTTCACATTAAAACTATCTACAGACAAGAAGGAGTGATACTACGTGGAATGTGTGTTACCGATGATCACATCGCAGTGTGCTGTATGCACCTTGATGACGTAACCCGGTCAAGTATAAAGTTACTGAGTAAAGAATCTGGAGATGTCGTTAAAGAAATTCCAACTGCAGACAAAACACCATGGTACATTGCTTATGGCAATGGCAAGTACTTTGTGTCATATTTCAAGAAGTACTTTATTGATGTTTATGATGTCAATGGTACTTTAAGGAACAAATTGTTTGGAGACAAAGGGGAAAAAAGAGGCCAGATTGATTTTTTAAGAGGACTTGCCGTTTTTGAAGAAGATATGTTACTCGTCTGTGATGGTGGGAATCATCGCGTTCAAATTTTGGCACAAGAGGGCAAATTGTTAAAGTCTTTTGGTAGCAAGGGTTCAGGTCCAGGTCAAATGAAAAGGCCCAGTAATGTAGTTGTTACTCCAGACCGAAAAGTGTTAGTGTTAGAACGTGATGGCGAGCGTGTACACGTGTGGCAGTGAACATATGTACAGCAATTTGTGATACGTGCACTTTTAATATGCAGATAGTTTTCTTATCTTCTATCGGATTGGCTCTCTTCCAATGGAAAGGGAGGGGAGGGGAGGGGGTGTTTTGGAGGCAACATGAATACAGGCAATTTTTGGGCGTCTTTTGTAGGCGAATTAAAATGATAAAAATCTTCGAAGCCTACTTTTCAACGCCTGATTTTGAAGACAACTAAAGGACATAAACAAAATGTACACTCAAGCCTTTATGGCCGAAAGATTAAGCTTTAAAATCATACCATTTCTTGCAGTCGGCAGAAAACCCTCTATCTTAGCTTAAGGAAAATATTAAATAATTATTAAGTAATTTTCTGCAATTTATGATAATTAGATTGAAAAGTGAACTCACTCATTTTAATCCCCAAAGATATTTGGAGCGAAATTCAAAATTCTTTCACACGCTATAGCAAAATAAGCAAATAGGAAGGAACAAAGGAGAACCCTTCTGTAAAGGCCATTCTTCAATTCTCGCGCAGCTGATGATGATGATGATGATGATTATAAGTCAAACAAATTAACTGACGAATTTATTTATAAGTTTCAATGAGGTGTGTTATTCTAACGGAAAATTTCAATAATAACACATAAGCTGGGTTATATTGCTCTCTGTTAGCGCTGAATTTTTATGAAGCTCTTTATGATTTTTCTGAGTTTAGGAGACTTGCACAAACCTCAAAGTTCTCCGTTTCAATCTTTCTAATTGTTTGAAAAAAGTATTATTATTATTATTATTATTATTATTATTATTATTATTGTTGATATTTAGAGTTTTTTATAAAAAATTATAATAGTTTTTTAGGACTTTTTTAAGAAATTTGAGAATTTTCAATATTTGTTAAGGAATATAAATCTTGATAAACGTATTCATTTGAAATTTCTAAAAAAAAAATATTATTATTATTATTATTATTATTATTATTATTATTATTATTATTATTATTATTATTATCTTTAATTACAATTCTCATGCGTTTTTTACAATATTCTAAGCTTACCGTGTCCACTCCGTGGACCTAAGGAAAGTAAGAATTACAAATCAGCTAATCATTAATTAAAGTTTTTCTGATAATATGTGCAGTTCCTAGTAGGGTTATCTTCTGTAGTTCCCTAATGTTAATGTTTCCTTGTAACTGCTTAACATAGTATTCTAGTCGTTTATTGACTAGACCTAGAGCTCCTATAACTATGGGTATGGTTTTAGCTTGCATACCCCACATCTTTCTAATTTCTATTTCTAGATCCTTATACTTTGAATTTTTTTCTATTTGTTTGAAAGATACGTTTCGCTCTGATGGAACTGATACATCAATTAACAAGCATTGATTTTTCAATTTGTCTTTTACTATAATGTCTGGCCTGTTGGCCTTAATTGTTTTATCAGTATGCACTTGCATGTCCCATAAAATTGTTGCTGCTCCATTATCCACCACTTTATCCGGTTCATGTTCGTACCACTTCTTTTCAGGGCTTGCACCGTACTGCTTGCAGAGCTTCCAATGAACATATTTACCAACTTTGTTGTGTCTTTCAATAAATTCTTTCTTTGCGAGAACAGGGCAGCCTGCTACAATGTGGTCAATGGTTTCATCATATTGACCACACATTCTACATTTGATATCTACATCTTTCCCTTCGATCTTCTTCTCGTAGTACCTTGTAGATTATTATTATTATTATTATTATTATTATTATTATCATTATTATTATTATTATTATTAAAAAACAAAAAACAAAAAGAAAAAATAAATAAAATAAAGTTTCCATTATTATTATTATTATTATTATTTATTCCAAATTTTGCTCGATGTTCTTAAAACAAGAAAAGCTATTCAGCGTTATATCTACTCTAGTAATAAGAAAGATCTTACTGTTATTAGTGTTATTGCTGTTTCTATAGCAACAGGTATATTTTGTAATGTCGGTTTACGCCTACAGCCGTAATAAGATTTTTGCAGCAAATGTAGCTTTGTAATGGTATAAAAAGTAGGGAAAATTGTACAACTGCCCTATCGCATAATGACGTCACACCAAAACATTTTATTGATTTGATGCTAAGGATTATGGTCGGGGATCAGAGTGATTGCATATCAAATAAAATGCAGATGAGCAATCACTGATACATGATATATATCGAAACTCGATACATTGAAGTTCTACTTCGAAAAGGAATATTAATAGGTCCCAATTTCCACTGTTTCTGAGCATCTATCCCCAATATAAACATACTGTCACGTCATTATGCGATAGGACAATTGAACAACATTATTTTTCATTAGTTTTTTCCGTGTAAGTTGAGTAGACAAACGTGTCAGTTTGTTGTTGTGTTATTTTGAGGCTCAAAACATCTGACGCACTCTTCATAACACCTGGGTCTTAAAATACTTGAGAAGGTTCTGCCTTTGTAATTACATCTGCAAATGGTTAGACCTTAACGTCTTCTCGGATAAGGACGTTAAACTGCATGTAGGCCCCGTCTCTCCAAAAATCTACTACACATCAGTACCTTGGCCTTGCATGGGAGGGACGTTAAAGAACCCACACCACTATTCGGGTAGATCTAGAGTAGGCCATGAAGTTATCGGTGTGTGTGGTTTGTTCTATAACACTAGAGGCCAACTGTGCAATTGACGTGAAAGCGTTGTTGTGGTGTCCCTGACTTTGTACAGTTTGTAGGACGAACTGAGGCAAGTAAATCTGGCTAGAGTAAAGAATATTCTAACTCACTATTCTCTTATGGCGCGGAGGGACACGTACAACGTAACAGCATTTCATGTACTGCATAGATTTGTGAGATATAAAAAATGGAAATTCTATTTATTAATTTGAAAAAGATGTGTTGCACCAACACACTTTAGGAAGACTTTGTGTTTCACGTTATTTCAATTCTATTTTTCCAATGAGTAGAATTGTATGTCAGATAGGATATCTTGACTAGTTCAATTGGTCTTCAATTAATTTAATCAAGCAGTTATATTCATATTTACACCTTATTCCAGGAGATTTTTAGCAGACTTTGTGGTGAAGGAAAGAGGAGAGGAAAAGTTAGAAAGTAAGCCTTCCTAACAAAATGTAAAAGTCTAAAGGTGATCCTTTCTTTTTCTTGAGTTCAGTTTATGTGACCCAATTAACCTATTGTGAAGGCTAGCTCTTATTTTCTCCTTTCCTCTTTCCTCTCCAGTCCTCCACCGGCACCTAATGAAAGACTTTCTTTTAGAAAAGTAACTTTATTTTAGAAATAGAACATTGCGGGATAACCCTTGCGGGACGGTACTTTGGTGCTTGTAATAGCAAGGGTTCCTGTTAGCGGGTTATTTTACAGTCTTACAGTATTTGGGAAATACTTGTGGTCCGAATGCGAATTAGGGAGTTGTTCGCAGGCCGATAGTTGACTATAACTTGCTTTATTTCAGAGATGTGTCACTATGACGACAGCTAGTTGACGTACCTTATAAGTTAGCGGATTCACATCTATATGGTGTACTTAGTAGTTATATTCTAACATGTTCACTGACTGTGTACTGAACTGTGTACTAAAAAGTAGTTTTCGTTTAAGAGGAGATTTTTTTCAAGTTCGAGCAGTGAACGACCAAAACTCCGGAGTCGAAGAATAGCCGTTGTGTAAAACTAAAATCATTTCTGTCAGAAAGTTGAAGTTGTTTGTAAGTAGGTTTGGCCGATGAAAGTTGAATTAAAGTCTTCATCCATAGCGAAAATTTGGATCGAAAATGAGGATTTAGGCTTTTGCTTTTGCATTTGCTATATGTTTTCTTTATATTCAGCTTGAAAAAGCTTTATCCCAACACAACTTCAAGAAAACGTCTTTGTACAATTCAAACATCCGTTTTCAACAGGTATTTTATCTTGATACATCAGTTTTTAACCGGTAGAAAAAGGTTTGAGTGTTAATCCAGAACGAAAATTTGGATTTGAGAGTTTTTGGCGCTTTTCGCCATTACTGCTCGTCATGGAAAAAATCTCCTCTTCATACTACAGACCTTCGTAACCACAACTTAAAAGATTTTTCTGCAGAATATCATTTCTATTAATTAAAAAAATTTTAAGCTTTGTTGACGCCAAACACGGAAAATATATATTTTCTTCCATGCCTCAAAAAGCCTCAGATTAGACGTTTTTGTCACTTAATATCTGCTTTGGATAAGCATTCCGCAAAACATGCTTTTGTTTTCACTTAAAACTTAGAACTTGTTAAATGTCCAATTTGCGGCTTTTGATTCATCAAAGCATATATATATTAGTTAACGAATGTCTATAGAAATTATTTATTTTAAGTGTACACTTGGCTTCTTCGAAATTCAATTTTGTAGTAATTTTATGATTACCGATAACAATAATAGTCTACCCTAGGTTCTAGGGGTTTGTTGTCTCGTTCCGAGGTTGGTTTGCGGTGCCAGACTCACTAAAGAAAACGAACAAAAACTCCTGGTGACCAGGGTACTCGTGCTCCTTAGTATTATTTTATGTTACAAAACATTTCAATGTAGAATGATTAAAGTTTTTCACCTCAAAAAGAATCAGTCTGCAATACTTGGTCTTACTTTTTCACAATACAATAAAATCATTTTATTAGAGGGAGACGCAATAACCCGAAAAAACAGATTCGACGTTGGTGAATCTGAATCAGAGACGAAACATACATAAATTGTTTTTGTGCTTTCGTGTGACTAAAACGCGAGAAAGCATAATTCTAACTCAAGCATCACAATTTATATATTCCAATATGAATAACAACAAACTGCATCATTCGGCTTTGTATATCAAATAGCCCCTTTCTCATCAACAAAACCTAGTCAAGGCACCATATATAATACTAAGAGAGCGAAACTCGGTATTGATGTCTGTGCGATGTTAGTGGCGACTATAAGGCTATTTTTAGTAACTTGGCCATCGCGCACGCAAGGTTCTCCCTGAGTCATAAGAAGAAATTGGTGATGTTTTTATTTGTTGATTATCAGCTGTCGCTACTACTTTCAAGACTAAGTTGTTGTTTTTGTTATAAGTTGGGATATGTTTGAAAATTAAAAACAACATTTCCCCTCCAAATATGTGGAAAGATCTTAGTTTTACATTTTTCCTATATATTGGTGCTATTTTCCAAGTTTCAGTATTACACGATTTCAGTGTTGGTATGGTTACAGCAAGACAACTAATAACCAAAACATAGCACGACCTGTCATCGCGACGGGATCGTTTTTCAAATCCCGACGTTTTGCCAAGCCAACTTCGGCGTACGATTACTCAACCGACGTAGGTTAATCCGTCATCGTTGAGTGAACAAATTGCCCTAGGTACTGCCAACTTAATCCAATTATCAAGGCAGACGAATGGTCAAAGGAGCCGCTAGTTGTTTCCTACCCCTAACCCTTTTGGTGTAAAGAGGCGACTTAGGTCAATTTATCAGTTAATCAATAACAACTGTCGCGACGGCATTGGCTGGTACAGGCGGTACAGCGGTAAACAATCGTAGTATACAACTGTTCCTTGGATCGTTGAGCGGTAAAGAAGCAGGCAATTGAAGGCTTATAAGCAGCAAAATATTACTACAATTACTACATAACAAGCGAAATTTGAGTTAAGGAAAACTTTGTTTATTATCAATGATCCCAGCTTAATAATAAGCTCAATTTCATGGTTCTAGTGCCCTTGATTTACACGTATAAGATTGCAGAAAACGTCTTGGTAACAGTCATATGCGCATTCAGCATGAAAAATCGGTTTAGAATAGTTATGTTACCAGCCTCTACCCCAAAATGCTTCCAGGTATCTGATTTTTCGAAAATGCGCCTTGTCTAGTATTTATACCATTTACATTAATAGCGTGTATGGAACAAAAGAAAACAAAAGACTGTTAGCGGAATAGCACTAAATAATAAATTAGTAAGTATTTCACGGGTGTATGAAAACCACTCTATCTAATGCCAAAGGCATGCTGACAATTGTGAGACTTTTATTTTCATTCAATAATTAATGTGAGAAATTCTTGGAACGACTGACTTCACTACAGGAACGAAAACCTGAATTTTCAATTAATTTGTGGCGACAACACGGCAAAACGAAACAAAACTGACTGCTTTATACTGAATACAAACATGAAAAGATCCTTTTTTTCAGTTGATTCTCGACTTCTGAAACGAGTAATTTCGACATTTTGCATTACGTTATAATTATCATAAAAGTATTAATAATATATATCCTTCTTCAAAGAGCTTACCTGTTGAGCTTGTTCCGGGAAATTGTCATTCTGTCGTTTCAGGCGACGTCCGACACATCAATAGAGACCTTAAGATTGAGGTTCCAGCTTTATACCGCAAACCAGTAACCGCGGTTTCCCGTTTGTCGTTTGCTGTAAAATTGAGGTTCCAGCTTTCTAATGCAAACTGAAAACTGTGATTCCCTTTTCCTTGTCGTTTGCTGCATCTATTGTGCATTTAGATTCGCCATATCGATTTAGCAAAATAAATAAAGTCGAATGGAAAAATATTCAACATCATACACATTATAAGATTGATATATTATTTCGATTCCTACGTGTCGCAAACGTCAAGACATCGCGTGATTTAAGCCTTGCCGTGGTGGGAAACATGTCTGAAATACGGCAGAGGTTTTCGTTTGTTATTGTACATTGTAAACTGACGCTTTATATTTGGCAAAGGCACTTTATTTCTTGAAATTATCGATTGAAATGTGGTTGTAAAAATGTACATAAACGAACATGCTGGAATCCCTTTTGCACGTTTAATAGACATTTGCAAAATGGCGTCATATACTACAACTACCAGTCGTTGAAATGTGTTGATCTCAGTAAGCTTACTCCAAAAGCTTCAATTAGAGTTTACCTAAAAAAACAGGCACGCCAAGCAGTCTTCTTTTTGTTTTACAATATGCTTGTTAATCTTCGCTTTTTCGAAAAATCCTCAAATTTATCACCAGGAATTTAACATTTTTTTCTTTCTTACTGTGCTTTATAGCCGTTCATTGTTAGTGTTTATTGCACAGGTTTTATTACGTCGTGATGTGTTTTCACGTTATACCACGCGTCACGTGGTACAAACTGAGCAATCAGAAAATCAGAATTTGTACAGTGTATGAAAACTGAGTAATAACCTCGGATATTATCCGATATTATCCGATATTTACAATTCAAATACCCTGTAATATCCGGCTGATATTCGATATTTTCCAGATATCGCACCTAAATGTAAATATCGTTTGCTTCGCAGCCGACGAGAGTTTCCAGTTGAACTTGGTTCCTGATTAAACGAGGAAACATGTTTCCGTGGATTTGTTCCCGGAGTTCAAGTTGGTATTCCAGACCTAAATATCAATGGAAAGCTGACAAGCGATCCCCATCTCAAAGCCAAAGCACTAAATGATCATTTCTCTAGTGTATTTACTAAGGAGGATACCACCTCAATCCCTGTCCTCCCAACATCTAATACTACTACGAAAATAAGCCCTATCATTGTCACCTGTAAAGGCGTAGAAAAACAACTTCAAAATCTCAAGTGTGATAAGGCTACTGGTCCAGATGGCATACCTCCATGGATTTTAAAACTGTTATCTGTAGAGTTATCTCCAATATTAACTGATATATTTCAAAGCTTCTTTAGATCAAGGTGAACTGCCATCTAAATGGAAAGAGGCCAACTATCCACGGAGTATTTTAAAGAAAGGGAAGAGAGAGGAGTGCAAGAATTACAGACCTATTTCACTTACGTGCATTGCATGTAAAATATGGAACACATTGTACATAGCCATGTCATGAAAGTCTTGGAAGCCAAATAATATCCTGGTTGATAGCCAGCATGGCTTCAGGCAAAAACGATCTACAGTCACACATAACTGCTGTCCACTATCCATGAAATATCATCAACACTAAATCAAAAGAAAACATCACATTTAGCAATCCTAGACTTTACTAAAGTCTTCGATAAAGTTCCTCATGAAAGACTTTTATTTAAGTTGCTCCATTATGGTATTGATGGTAATCTAAATAACTGGTTCAGAAGCTTTCTTACACTTGGGGTTCAAAAAACAGTATGTGATGGTATCTCATCTTCAACCCAACTAGTCACCTCTGGAGTCCCTCAAGGGACAGTCCTGGGTCCATTGCTCTTCCTACTATATGTTAATGACTTGACAGATAACCTTGAATGCTCAGCCAGATTATTTGCTGATGACTGTCTATTATACATTCCTATAACAACCACAGATGACATGAATAAATTGCAGTCAGATCCTATATAAACTTGAGCAGTGGCAGAAACACCTGGCAGATGGAATTCAATCCAACCAAATGTTTTATTATGTGCATATCCTTGAAGAAAGATCCACCTCACAGAACTTATATGTTCTGTAACACTGCTTTACCCTACGTTGACACACACCCATATTTAGGTGTAAACCTAGATATGAAGTTGAGATGGAACCACCACATTCATGAAATTTCCTCCAAGGCAACTAAAATCTTAAATTTAATCAAACGTAACTTTTGGTTCTGTGAAAAGGACACTAAGGACACACTATACAAGTCTCTTGTCAGACCTAAACTTGAATATGCTTCAGAGGTCTGGGACCCACATTTCCAATGTGATGTGAAAAAATTAGAAAATGTACAGAGAGCAGCAGCACGTTTCTGTGAAAGGGACTATAGTTACAAATCCAGTGTCACCTCTATGTTGAAAGATCTGGAATGGGAACCACTTGCTCTTCGCCGAAAAAAAGCAAGATTAATGACAATGTATAAAATTACCAATGACGTTATTTCTTTAGATAAATCTAAATATATGATTCCGCCTACAGAAACCTGTACACGCAGGTCACATAATTTTAAATATTTCCTTGAACAAACCAACAATGATGTATTTAAATTTTCGTACTTTCCACATACTTGTCCAAAATAGACGACCTGATACGGGCGGTAAATCAAGTTTTACCGTCGGTACAGGTGGTGAAGGTAATTTATATGCAAAGCAATCACATTAATATTCACAAACTTGAATCAATTATATTATAGAACTGTTCACATATGATAAACTGGTCACCCTTTGGTATTACGTGCATAAATTATAAGTTCAAGCATGGCTCGCTGAATCCTTTACCGGCGGTACGGCCCGTACCGTTCGTGCATGAATTATAATTACATATACCATACAAGAAATTCAAGCTCAAAACCTGCTTCATGGCCACTGCTACAAGTTCACATTGGAGCCTTCACATTTTTATTTCGTCGTTTTCAAAAACAAAAACAAAAACAAATAATAATAATACCGATCGGCTAGCAGTCATTCGGTACGTTGCGTTCCAGATCAAATGTTTACATTTGTGAACTCTCCATGATTACATTCCTGACCAAATTCGCTACTTAACAAACACTAAATGCTTTGCTTATTTCTTAGGCTATGAGTTTGGTATTTGTAAAGACCCCAGATGATTATTCTACTAAAAAATACTCGCTTAAAAGAACTGCTATAAAGTTGTGAGATATTTATTTGTGATTTGTCGTTCTCAAAAACACGCACTTCAATTCATGAGTGTATTTGTGAATACGCCGTTTTCAAAAAGCAAAGAAGCCAGATAATTATGTTTTCTTTGTGATTTGTCGTTCTCAAAAAATCCGATCGCATTTGTGAATATGCCGTTTTCAAAAAGAAAAGAAGCCAGATAATTATGCTGTGAGATTTATCAGTGTGATTTGTCGTTCTCAAAAAATCCGATCGGACTAAACGCACTTTTATTCATGTTTGTATCTGTGAATACGCCGTTTTCAAAGAGCAAAGAAGCCAGATCAATATGCTACTAAAGAGGTACACGCTTAAAAGAACTGCTAAATACTGTGAGATGTTTATATTTGTGATCCGTCGTTTTCAAAAAATCCGACCGGACTACACGCACTTTTGGAAACTTACATTAATTACCAGATTAAAGTCTCGATTGGGATTTTGACAATAGGCTACGTACAAGGAAGCCAACAAAGTGTTCAGACATAAGTAGAGACTGCTCTTTAACATATAACAGAAATTTTTATCAATTACATATTGTTAAACATACACAAACATACGTATATAGTAATGGGGTGAACATTTCCTACACTTAAAAAAGATAAAAAAAGCTAGGTTAATTTACAAATAAATTTACAAAAGAGGGGGCATGCAACATTGGCTTCAAAAAAGGTATTTAAAAAAGTCAAAGGTGTCAATGAGACAACTCATGGATACTGCACAAAACCAATGAGTTAACAGCAAAAGTCAATGAAAAAGGCATACAGTAACTCTAGGACCAACACCTGTCCTTACCTTACTTTCATGACAAGCTCTTAGTGCCTGCCAGCCTCAGAGAGGTGTCCAAACTAGCTAGTCTCATTCCAGACAATATTGGGACATCTAAAAGGAAGTGCTCAAAGCAGGCTGGAGGATTTGTGTAACAATAGGCTATTCAGTTACACAATATTTTATGCCATTAAGAAAGTGATAGCAATAACCCACACAATAACTTAATACTCCTTCAAATGGTGTATGAGCGAATCAAAAAGGTATTCAAAAAATGGTATTCAAATTTCCAAAAAATTCAATGCTGTTTTCTGTGAAAGAGCAATACCATTATGCAAAAGTGAATGGAAGGATAGGGATAAGAGGGAATGCATGCAAAGAGTGTGTGGACATGCACATAAACAGCAAGTGCAGTTTAAAACTAATCCATGATATAAGGACATTGGTCTATATTTTACTGAGTATACTATTCTAGTTAAGGGGAACCCAAAAAGTCAGTTGTAAACCTTTAAGGAATTGAAGGGTTCCCTGTGAAAATGACCTTGAAAGTGACTTTTTGATGAATGTCCTGAGATAAATTTTTCCAGAATAGGAAAGTTAATTATACCATTTTATACCATTGAAAAAATATCATCAAAAAAGTCAAGTAGGCCATTTTCACATGGAACCCTTCAATTGTAAGTGGGAAAGTCATTAAAATCCTTTCAGGTCTTAAAACAATTATGGAAATGGAATTGCTGCTTTGGAGCAAGGGAAACAGAATGAATGACTGTACCAAGGAATATCTGCATTGATTAGTATAACAGTAAAAACCCACGTGTAAGAACCTACTTTTTTCAGAGTTTGGCAAAACAGGTTCTTGTATGGGGTACTTATTGACAGTTTAGGCTAAGTAGGTTCTTAATTAGGTTCTTAATTTCTACAGAGTAGATATTGATGTTGATTATCAGAAAATAGTATAAAATGTGGTCTGTTCTTCATTATAAATATTTATTAATGTACCCATGTTGCCTAAAGTCCAACGACATTAATTGATCAATGATACAGTACTGTATATAAAATGTATCTTTCCATCAAGAACTGTCAATATGGAAATACTGCTGTAACAGGTTGGTTTTTTTTGGTAAAAAAAAAAATTAATCAAATACAGTAATGTAGTTAAACCCCACATATAAGAACCTGTTGGAATTTGTTTGCCTAAACAGGTTCTTATATTTTGGGGTATTAAAAAAGCAAATTTCTGCCAGAAGGTTCTTAGATCCCTAGGTTCTTACACACGGGTATTTGCTGTATTTAATACAACCCTTTAATATATCTAAATTTGTGTGCATTTATATGGTGCACATTATTTTCTTGTTTGTAGGGTAATAACCATCTTAAAGTCCACATAACGTAATGTAAAAAGACTGAAGGAAGGAAATAATGAGTTTAATGCTTGCACAAAAGAAATTTTTTCAAGAACAGTCCTATCACATAACCATAAGATTCAACACACACATTCTTGTTTGAAGAAAACTTAGCAGTGAAACCACTCGCTGCGCTCGTGGTTCCACTTTAGTTTTGAACATTTTTTGACGTCATCCATGATTAATAAGAGTACTGACTGGAAAACTATCTTCAATTTGTTAAATAAATGCAAAAAAATAATAATAATAATTTAGTCTATTAACACAAATCCACAAGTACAACCCGGCTTAATTTAAGCGAGTGAAACTTATACGGAAATCGTCTTTGAAACTGACTAAGACTTACGTACACATGAAAGCGGTAAACTCATTTTTGCGTCTATTTTTGAACTACAGTGTGGAACATTCGTCAGGTAGTCTTCACAAGTGTCCGCTCGATCGTTCACTCCCATCTAGTTTCAGTGTACACATCTTGGATTAATATTATCTAACTGTTAAAAAAGAGCAAACCAGTCGTCGTCCTTCCCGCATTGAGCAAAACGTCCGCCATATTGACACGGGGATACATAGTTCTCAGTCGAGACCGAGCCATGGTTTATCAAAAAGGGATATAGATCGGTAATTGCAAAGAGAATATTGAGAATCTTTTTTATAAATCGGAATTACATTAGATGTTTTTAAACTGGAGGGACAACTAGAGAGAAAGAGATACATGTATTAAACAAGAGAGAAAGAGATATTAAACAGCATTTCAAGCGGATGAGATATAATGGTTTAAATTTAAGGACCTTGATAGGGGCGCTAAATGGCCCAATAGATTTATTATCCTTAAGGTGTCTGGAAACAGTTTTTTTGGTCACCAACCGATAACAATCAAACGGTTTAAAAACCACTTTCCTGTAGTCGATTCTTTAAGATGTTTTAAGACATAGTAGCTAAAGGATTGAAGTTTCAGTGCTAGGTGTGTCCCTGCAATCGGCGTTAATTTATGCATATTATGGGGAAATCCCGTATATCAGACTTTTGGTTACTTCTCAAAAAGTTTACTATAGAATCTTAAGTCAACTTTGGAAATTAATCTTGGAAGTACGAACTAAGTTTTCACCGCCGAGCTTCGTTGAATTTTATTTCGCAAATCTCAAGTTATAAAGTCTTTAATTTGGGATATGATTTTTTAAGGCGATCTTAATTAGAAGACAATTAGAAGACATTTTGTATATAACTTAACTATAAAACATTGCGATAAAATATGATACATGATAAAAAATAAAAAAAATTAAAAATGCGACGTTTCGACTTTGCCATAAGTCATTATCAAGCAATGAAAATGAAAAAGAAATCAAATATATATAGAGGATATTACATGGGCGCGCGGAGATACCGATTTTATCTTCGAGTGTTGAAAAGATCTCTCACGAGTGAGCGCAGCGAACGAGTGAGAGATATTCAACACGAGAAGATAAAATTCGTATCTCCAAGCGAACATGTAATATTCTATTTATCATATAATTATCAAATCAAGAGACAACAAACTATCTTTAGAGTAAATGCGCTCAATTAACCATGGTAACGATCTTTTCACTAGTGAAAAGAACATGTTATTTTCACTAGTGAAAAGAACAAGTTTTCGAACTTAAGAAATATAGGTATTTTATAAATAATTATATGATAAAATAAAATACAGCATGACTACTGATCAATTGTATTTTTTTTTCTAATTTCCCATTGGGTTTGAATAAACTATGTATGTATGTGGGAGCTAACTTCATCGATTATTTTTCCATTCATAAGTAAATTAGGGTGTGTCTCTTTTTCACGTTTTAAAGAGAAAGTTATACATCGTGATTTAAAAGGATTCGTCGTTACTTTCCATTTGTGAGACATCCATTTGTGAGGGATCCATATTCCCACTTATAATAAAGTGCTCGATGGATTAAAGAAAATATTATCTATCAAGGTTGCAGAGTAGCTAGTGATTCGTGTCGGTTGGAGAATATGCGGTTGAAAAAAATAGGAACCAAGGATTTAATAAAATTTTCGGATTCAAAATGAGTTTCTGATTTCAACAAATCTATATTGAAATCACCCATAAAAAGGCAAAGTTTATTCTCCTGATGTATTTTCTCTATAATTGAGCTAAAAAGATCCATAAAGTTGTCCAAATTACTATTTGGGTGCCTATAAACCACACCGCAATTTAGATTTGGTTGTCCAGTAAATACAATTTCGATCCACAGCATTTCAAAGTCAGTATTAGACATAGTAAAATCTTTACGGATGGAGAAATTTCAATCATCTAACGTAGAACCCAACACCTCCTGCATTTGAAAGACTTGGTTCATGAACGAAATCATAGCCTATTATGTTGACATTACTAAAACTCTCGTTGTCTTTTTTAAACTTGGTTTCTGATAGACCAATTATGGAAAATGGATACCTCAGATCTTCCAGTAACATTACTTTATATTAGGGCAATTGTTGATATCACCAGTAGTATAATAGCTTCGTCCTCTATGTAGATATCCATCAGATCGCCGACACCGTTTTATGATGTCGTTTGTGGCTTCATCCTTAGTTTCGGGTATCCCACGGATTTCAAGGCAAATCTCTTCGGGTGTACTGTCTTACATCGTTGGATTCTTTTTCAAGTTGACTTATTCGTTTGTCTAAGACTTGGATGGTAGTTCTTCAGTGTGCTATTTTCAGCACGGATCAGAGCATTTTCAGACTCAAACGTTTCAATTAAGTTTCTTGCAAATTCCATCATATTGGGAGTTAGCGTGCTCCAGCAATGAGCTGATTTCACGTAGTTCTTTATTGGGTTGCGTAATCTCCTCATGTAGAGGGTTCACTATCCCTTGAGTTCCTCTTTAGATAACGCCATAGCATATACATACAAAATACGATGAACGAGTCACAGATATACGGATTAAAGTAAGCAAATTAGGTATTTCGTTAACTAAGATTCGGGAGCATTTCAATTTGCCGCTATCTTCGTCAAGCTCCGTGACGCTTATTTCCGCTACTTTAATACGCTTTGAGCTTTAATGAATTTATAAGCAAAGAATGGCCTTACTTTTACAGGAAGACCACATGTTACGATATACGATATAGGGGCCTTCTCTCTCTTCACCCTAAGTCTGATAATGTATTCACATTCGACACAGGAAAACCAAACTTCATTTCACGAGATGTACGAGCGGTACGGCCTGTAAACATTTGGTGAGGGGCCTTCTCTCTCTTCAACCTAAGTCTGATAATGTATTAACATTCGACACAGGAAAACCACACTTCATTTCACGAGATGTACGAACGGTACGGCCTGTAAACATTTGGTGAGGGGCCTCTCTCTTCATGCTGAGTCTGATAATGTATTCATATTCGACACAGGAAAACCACACTTCATTTCACGATATGTACGAACGGTACGGCCTGTAAACATTTGGTGAGGGGCCTTCTCTCTCTTCATGCTGAGTCTGATAATGTATTCACATTCGACACAGGAAAACCACACTTCATTTCACGAGATGTACGAGCGGTACGGCCTGTAAACATTTCGTGAGGGGCATCTCTCTCTTCAACCTAAGTCTCATAATATATTCACATTCGACACAGGAAAACCAAACTTCATTTCACGAGATGTACGAACGGTACGGCCTGTAAACATTTGGTGAGGGGCCTCTCTCTTCATGCTGAATCTGATAATGTATTCACATTCGACACAGGAAAACCACACTTCATTTCACGAGATGTACGAACGGTACGGCCTGTAAACATTTGGTGAGGGGCCTCTCTCTTCATGCTGAGTCTGATAATGTATTCACATTCGACACAGGAAAACCACACTTCATTTCACGAGATGTACGAACGGTACGGCCTGTAAACATTTGATGAGGGGCCTCTCTCTTCAAGCTAAATCTGATAATGTATTCACATTCGACACAGGAAAACCACACTTCATTTCACGAGATGTACGAACGGTACGGCCAGTAAACATTTCGTGAGGGGCATCTCTCTCTTCACGCGAAGTCTCATAATATATTCACATTCGACACAGGAAGACCACACTACATTTCACGAGATGTACGAACGGTACGGCCTGTAAACATTTGATGAGAGGCCTCTCTTCAAGCTAAATCTGATAATGTATACAATATATGGTTTGAAGAGAGAGGCCCCTCGCGAAATGTCTACAGGCCGTACCGTTCGTACATTTCGTGAAATGCAGTGTGGTCTTCCTGTGTTTAATGTGAATACATTATCAAACAGCTTGAAGAGAGAGACCCCTCACGAAATGTTTACAGGCCGTACCGTTCGTACATGTCGTGAAATGAAGTCTAGTCTTACTATATCTTACAAGAAATACGAACGGTACGGCCTGTAAATATCTCGTGAGGGGCATCTTTCTTTTCGACACAGGAAAACCACACTTCATTTCACGAGATGTACGAACGGTACGGCCTGTAAACATTTGGTTTCTAGTCGGTTTCTAGTCACTTTCCAAGGACAATAAGAGAATGGAACAATTTACCTACTGACATTGTGTCTTCTACTAGTGTAGATGTATTCAAGAAAAAAATAAGCCTTTTCTTGAGGGAAGATTAAATTTTTTATTTATTTATTATCACTCAATATGATTTTTAATATATATATATATTTTTATTCAAATTTGTTAATTTATTTATTATTATTATTTTAATTTATAGTTAGCGTGATAACTGTAATTATAGTTTTTGCTAACTCAATAAATGTAGATGTAGATGTAGATGTAGATGGATGGCTAAACTAGGAAACATCGCTAGTTAATTGTGACCTTGTAGTAAAATTTGTTGCTATCAACAATTTTTGGCATGTTTCTGGAAACATGCTTCCTCGTTTAGCCAGTGGTACCTTGCTCGTGCTCCTGAGTTTGGATAGGATTCCAGCTCAGTTCAGTGGAAAAAGACAGTTACACAGTTACTATTTGAAAATTGTTATAATTAACAATTAGACTACGAGTTCGAGTTTTCTATCGGCTGATAGTTGACGAGGGCGAAGCCCGAGTCAACTATCAAAGCCGATAGAAAACGAGAACGAGTAGTCTAATTGTTTTAGTAAAAATCTACTAGTATTCTAATGCAAAATTTATAAAACAAAATTTGGTGATAATTTTTAACCTAAAAAACTGGGAAATTTCGCAAAGCTACGCATAAAAATTATAGTTTCCATGGCAACTGTCTTTCTTTTGGAAGCCGAGGAAAATCGGCAGCCAGACCAACTGAGAAGCTTTCTTTTCCTAAAAAGAAGTGATTTTGATCATAGAAGAATATCGAAAAGCTCAAAAAGCAAAAGAGGTTTGGATTATCTGATGCTTGTGGAGATTTCTTTGTATTATTCGGGGCGAAAAGACGAAAAAGGATCGAGCTGACCGACCAGCTCGCCGTGAACTGATTCGGTGAAAGTGAAGCTTTTCAAATTATGGCTTCAACCTGAAGGAATCCTGCAGAAAAGGTATTGAAAGGTAATAAAAAGTTATTCTACACTTATGTGTTCCCTGTTTATCTAATTTAGAAAGTTTTTTGTCTCATCTTTTTTTCAAACTACCGGTTTTTTCCCTCACAAATGACTACTTGCTCGCTTACTGAAGTTTGTTTTTCTGTGACTTCAGTGAAGTCATTCACGTCGAAAATCGACCAAAAACAAAAACAAAGTAGTTTTTCACTAAGTTTTGCTATTGTACTTGAATACTGCTGAGTTATCTTAGTTAGGTTAGGCTTGAAAGCCACTTTTTTCATATTTGGAAGTACGGTCCGTAGAGACAGGTGATTCAAATCTGTCAGTTTTTTATCAAAATTGCAACAACAAAAAATCAGCTTATATGTTAACATTTGTACGTGTTATTTTGTATAAATATCACTGGTGGTATTTATAGCAAATATAATTAAAAACCATGTTTTATCTATAGAAATTTGCTGATAATTTGCAAATCACGAATGCCTATTTTCTCTACTCACCTTCTATCACTATTAGAAGGTGAATAGAGTAGCCAATCAGAATGCGAGATTTGCGTTAGAATACTAGTAGATTTTTACTAAAATGATTTTATATCAACTATAACTATGAAACAAGTAACTAAAGCAACCAGAATGCCAGCATGTAGGTCAAAGCACTAGCCACGTTCCATAAATAACAAGAGCCAAAATGGCTTCTCGCTCTGGCCGCTTTTTGGAATAAAATGTTTGAATTTTTCTGTGAAGATTTTATTTCTCTCGCCAGCGTTTGAGCTTTTAGGTTTCGAGAAGTGAAACTACTTAGGGGCCGTTTACATGCCCGTTTACATGATTCCGGAATGAGTTTCATTCCGGAACGAGTTCATCCCGGTTGCATATATTTCTTTCTAGTATTTACATGATACCAAGACCAAAATAATACTGGTATCCCACAGGTCATACCGGAATGAGTTCAATTCCGGTTTTCATTCCGGAACGAAACGCTCATTCTGGAACGACATTTCGTACCTGTATCATGTAAACGCGGTACGACACTCATATCAGTATGAAACCTCTTTAGGAGCGAGGGAAGCATGGAAAAAAGACAGAAAAGGACATAAATACCTGCTTTACAGGCTATATTTTCTTGCATGTAAACGTAGTATAAAACTGAATTTCATACCGGAACGAAACTCATTCCGGTATCATGTAAACAGCCTTAGCTAAGTTGTGTGACATGAGCCTGGGAGTGACGTGTTCAGCATACATACGTCAGTCCATAAGTCATATAAGTCCATACTTAAGTGGATTATTTTGTTATTTTCTGGGTTTTTTTTAAAGGATATTCTATTTGATACTTATGCTAAGGTATTCTGTTGACTTGAGGCACAAGGATATATTTGCAGTTGCGTGACACTGATAAAAAAATCAAAGGTCAAATTAAATATTCTCATTGGTAATGTCGTCGGTCACAGTGAAGTTTACTATTTTTGTCAGTATCAGTTGACTAATTTCGATGAAAACAATTTTGAGAGGTAACCGAGAACAAGAAAACATCATTATAAGCAAATGCATTTAATTCTTGGTTTGCATGTGACGTCATCGAAAAGCTAAAATCTAAACTATTCATCACACGAAACTGTTTCCGAGATATTTTATTTATATCATTAAGAAAAGTCCTCACACAAAAAACTGAGTTCTTTCGATGAATGGTTTTCGATTTATTGCGAGTCAATTTCTGTCACGCAACACTGTCACGTATATCGTAAAGACGCAGAAACATAGGCAAATGTGATTCAAATCATACGACTTTAACTTTTTAAGTGATAAATAAGTTTGTTTTGGTGAATATCTGAATAGAAAACACGAATTATAGTGATATTAACGTGATTTTGGTCCTTCGTGTTACTGTCCGCCATGTTGGTGTACAAAGGTTGTGCACCAAGATGGCGGACCCATACATTTCACACCGAACAATGAAGATATTTGATCGCTCGTATCTCGTTATCAAAATATTCTTATGACTAAAAATTTCGTATAGATACAAACCTTCAACTGCTTTTTTAGATGCAAGACATTTTATTCAAAAATATTCTATATTAAGCCCGAAAAATTTTATGATGACGTCAGTGCAAACCAAGAATAGTAAAATGCAATGAGCAAAACGCTTTTTAGTTCAATGATGGCAGTTTTCGGCGATCGCCTGTCGACTACTGATTACTAATTTCTAAATTTAATCTAAAAAGCTTGCCTATAAAGCTAGTTCAGCTTAGAAGCGAATTGAAGAGAGTGTGAGCGAAAAATCTCAGAAGCAAATGGACAAATTGTTCGACGTGAAAGGCACACAAGTGTATGGCGTCACGAAAAATTGTCACGTAAACAAAAAGCAGACAGCTTTTGCAGACAACAGTTGAGCACAATTGCAGAAAATAACTTGCCTTTTCTAAGCTACTTTATTCAATCAACATCTTCAGTGCTGACAATCGAGTACAACTGCCTAGCATTGTCATCACGCACTGTATTTCTGGCGCTAAAGGAGCTGAGTTAGCTGACATCACATCGAACATGTGCCTGTTTTCCGAATTATGCACGAAGGGACTAGAAAAAAGGCTAATTAACGAAATCGGTAGCGATCGCGGCAGTTCGGAGACATTTCGATTTTCCGGAAAATAGGCGTAGATGTGCCGATACTACTTCGTACGTCTTCGAATATCTTCGTCTTATCACGTTTTTTCACGAGGGTGCGCAGTAAAGGGAAAATCATTTTCTGACCTTCCGAACGATCGGTTTGCAATCCTCAGCTCTGGGCCCTTCGGGCCAGAGCAATTATTTTACTTGATGTATGACTAACCGATCGAATCATTACTAAAATATCGGTAGTCAGTCAATATTTTTTGTCAGTAATCAGTAAGTTTTTCCCAAGTTTGTCGGTAGTCAGTTATTTTTTTGTCCGTTTGTCGCTAGTCGGTTAACCCCATCCAGACCGTGTTTATAAAGCGCTTGTGCCAAAAGAAAGTCCCACAAACCAAGAAAAAAAAGCTTCAAAAGTCAATATATTTACAATCTATAGCAAGTCCAAAAAATCTTCCGTATTTCGAAATCACGTGATGTCTTGACGTTTGCGACTCGCAGGAGTTGAGTAAAAACCTCCATCTTAATGTGTCTGATTCTCAAAAATCCCTCACAAATCTTTGTGAATTTTAATTTTGCTACTCAATATTGAGAATTTTTAATCGGCAATAACTATTAAATAATTATTCATTCATAAATATTCAACTTTGTGAATTTTAATTTTGATAATCAATATTTAGAATTTTTAATCGGCAATAAAATAAATACAGCAAACGACAAACAGGAAACTGTGGTTAGTAGTTTCTGGTATAGCATATTAGTTAACGGCTGCGCTGAAAACAAACAGGTAATCATCCAAGACAACTGAAGTGAGATAGTTAAGTTATGCCACTGCTCATATTTTCATATCTAATGCCAAAGGCCTGCAGAACAATAACGAGACTTTTCATTCAATAATTAATGATAATTAGAAATCCTTGGAATGATATCATACCATCAACCTTTACTACAGGAATAACAACCTGAATTTTCAGTTAATTTGTGGCGACAACACGGCAAAACCAAACAAAACTGACTGCTTTATGCTCAATACAAAATTGAAAAGATCCTTTTTGTCAGTTAATTCTCGACTTCTGAAACGAGTAATTTCGACATTTTGCATTACGTAATAATTGCCATAAAAGTATTAATAATATATATCCTTCTTCAAAGAGCTATACCTGTTGAGGTAGTTCTGGGAAATTGTCATTCTGTCGTTTCAGGCGACGTCCGACACATCAATAAGATGGATGAACTCAATGATTTGGTTTCAAGATTAAAAGAAGAACTTACGTGTGTAATATGCCATGACATCTTTAACGAGCCCAAGACGCTGCCGTGTCTTCACAGCTTGTGCTTTAATTGTATCAAGGAATGGAAGGAATCTTGCAGGAGCCGAGGGCAGCGATTTATTTGTCCTACTTGTAAAGCACCACTAGAGTTAGAAGATGGTGACATAACGAAGCTCAAATCTTCGTTCCATCTCGAATCCTTGAAAGAACTGCTAATTGCAATGAAAAGCAAAGCAAGTGAACAAGACAAGCTAGACCTACCGAACTGCGTTTCCTGCGAAAAACACGTTACTTTAGTTGCCTTCTGTCCTGAGTGCGAAAGTATGGTTTGCGCTGACTGCAAGAACGCCCACAATACAATGAAACAATTCCGAGACCATCAAGTGACTTTGTTTGGTGACTTGAAGCGAGAACATGTGAAAGCCTACATTACGAATCTGAAACGATGTCCTGAACAATTCCACGAAGAATACAAGCTCCAGTATTACTGTCACAAATGTCTGAAATCCATTTGCCAAATCTGCTCGAGTACCAATCATAGTAATCACGAAAAGATCAGTATTAAGGAGAAAGCTGAGGAAATCAAAGGATCAATTCCTCAAAACTTGGTTCTAGT